>WYDK02118171.1:719564-734702 GCA_009867345.2 Toxicodendron radicans
CCACCTCACATCATCTGGAAATTTAATGACTTATCAACTAATTTTTGAATCTCTTCCCCTAACCATCAAACCATAAAACTCCAAATTCCAAATTTCCTTCTTCTCTTTATACATTAAAGCAATGGTAAGAGGTTGCTGCATTGAGTCATTTCTTGGTTGTATCAAAGTAATGAGTAATTGAGCCAAACATGACATCCAAGTATTAATTAATTCCAAAGTTATTTAAAACTAATTAATCAGAGTATTTTTTTTTTCATTAAATATTGGTTAGGTCAAACATATCCAACACTGCGGTTGATGAATTGTTTTCTTCAATTGAACAATATTATTATTTCTTGAATAAGATGTAACAAAATTATAAGTTACACTATATGATTGATTCAAGGCAATTATTATATACACTTTATGTAACACATGATTAATGTATTAATCAGTTGTTACAACATTTAATGATTTTTTTTTTTTTTTTTTTTTTTGTGTTGAAATCAAGTAGTTTGGAGTAGAAATCTAACTTTTAACATTTTAATAATGAATGTACTCATAAGGATAGGATAGATGTAAAGATTAGTTTACACTTAATCATATACCCATTAAATTTTACAAAGATTTCTATATAAAATAATATAATAGAAAATGAATAATAGAATAAATACAAAAAATCAAACTCATCATATTCACTATTTTCTTTCACATCACTTTGTATAACAACCTCTGTAAGATTTCTTTGAATTACTATACCAGGGCTGCAATGTCACTTCGAATTATTTGGGCAGTGGTCAGTGCTCTTCAAAAACTTGAATGAAAACCATTGCACTTAGCGAGAAAAAACAGCTTACACTTAGTAAAGAATAGATATCAACAATGAATATTGATTCTGAATTACAAGCCAGAAACTATGATACAATGAAAAAAAATAAGGAAAATGTGGAAAAGAATGATGATCCAAGTAGAAGAAAATCAGTTAGTATTCTCTCTCATTTGTTAGTAGATTACCTCTTCCTTATCTTCCATTTTGGAGGCCCCATTTCATTTGGTTGATATCTGATCCCCCTGGTAACACAAAACCAAAAAATAATTCTGCCACAGCTTTATGTAAACAAAATAGTATCTCAATTAACTCCTCTTTGCACAGTGGAGGCTTCAGTACCAAATACTTGTCAAGTAAAACTAGCAATTCCATTTCCACTTCATATACATAGTTCATTGTTTTATGAATCATGGGATTCTTCCAGAGTCGAAATGGGAAGAAGGGTAACTCGCTGCTTTCCACTTTCTGATCGAAGGTTATCTCCTTTAGATCCCATCTGGGAGTCAAAGCCACATTCAACATAGCTTTAGATATAAGAACAATTAAGCTCAGGATAGAGCAAAATTACAAAGACACGGTGCCTAGAATATTTTAATTCTAAAATTGGCAATTACCTCAACAGCACTTTCAGGGGAGAACCACCGTAAAAGCACCCCAAGATGTACAATAGAAGGAATCAACTTGAAAAGCAGAGGAGTTGTCACCTGCAATGATTAATGTTTGCAATTGACTCATAACCTGAAGGAATTATCGTTCCACAAACAATCATCTTTTCCCAACATTTTTCAGGAATTGGATCACCTCAGATGGCACAAATTCATCAATTATATTAAGTTAAGACTACCAAAACCTTCACAAGAGGAGAATGAAAATCCAATGTAACATTATATGAAATTGGCATGCATACATTCTACAAACTTCACATCATATTCCTTAAACATTATTAAATGATTGTCATACCAGGCTCAGAGCTGTTGTCCCAAGAAGCAACAGGTACAATTTCCCCTGAAAATGGTTAAAAGTTAAGCTCTATAGTAGCTTAGTTTCACATACTTTCCTGCTAAAAGCTCTGAGTTAAAAGATCTAACTAACATACATTATCAAGGACCTCAGTTGCTAAAATGTAAAGAATATACAGACACCGTATACGTAGCAAAAATTTTAAGCGAGGGATGTTCTGCTTAAGCACTGTCATGACTAAATGAAATTATAGTACTAACCTCAACCAGATGCAGATTAGAAGCACGGCTAAGGAGAACAAATGCAAATTCCCCTATCTGTGCCAGAGACATTCCAGCCTATACATGTACACCAAATCAGGTTTCTTCAAGTACCAAAATACTCAAGAAGATAGTAAGCAACCATTAAGCCATCACATAATATCTTACAAGAACTGCGGTCTTGTTGTTGTAACCAAATGCCTTGACAACTGTGGTGACTATAGTCGTCTTTATAATGACCACTAATATGACAGAGGCTAATAATATGTCAATGTGATTCCAAAGAAAATGAACGTGGATCAGCATCCCAATGCTGGCAAGGAAGAGAGCAGCGAAGAGGTTGCGAATAGGTTCGATCTGCACATATCAAAAACTTCAATTGGCTGCTCACAGAGGGATAAACTAATGTATCAAAATTTTCATATCAGGAGCCTCAACATGAAAGGCAACAATAGACGGACAGCCACCATATAACACATTATGTACGCAACGTTTAAAAGTTCAGACACAAACTTTTAATTCCAACATTATCATTTGCTGTATAAGAACTAAAACTAATTGAAGAGAACAAAGAGAAATAGCCCGTCAGTGAATTCTAAAACATACTTCTTTGTGAAACCATAGAAACAACCACGTGAAGAACTAAAAGTTTCTGCTCTCCAAGTAAATTCTGAACAGATTCTAGCAGGAATCAATAATATTACATTACTCTTGGAGCTTGTTTTCTGCAAAGAGTCCCCATTATGCACACAAGCAGCCAGCATAATTAAACAAAGCCCAATAAACCATTTCTGTTGCGGTCGCGACACATTTGAATGCATGCAAGGAACATATCAACCATAGAAAACAGAATAACATTACACGTGCGTGCATACATATCGGGAGCATAATTAAAGTGCAGAAATTTATCAGACATAATAGAAAAATACATGTAATCTTACTTGTTCTAGTGTATGCTGAGCAAGATCAGTTGTTGATATCATTACTCCAGCAGCAAAAGATCCCAGTTCCAGACTAAGGCCTAGCTTATCGCTACACTGAAATCATACAATCAATTAGATAACAGTACCACTAAACATGCCATCCAAATGATTTGCTAGTGTTACTAGCTTAAAATTATCCAAGAACCTATCAAGTTCATTATGTGCATTTTGGACCATAGAATTGTAGTGGTCTATCCAAAGAATGGTTAAGAGAAAGTAAAGACATGATTCTCAGGATCTTTTGAAGAGAATAACAGACCAACCATAAAGACTTATTCAAAAGTAACCAACAACCAAGAGACAAAAACAGCCAAATTAAAGCCTTTTCAGCCAAGGCAGATGCGCCAGTAGTGTAGTATTTTATTCTTCATGACCAAACTCTGTACTATCTTCATGAAGTTTCAGTAACCATACAGTGTCCTTGTTACATAACACACACACACACTTAAAATTGGAACCATATACATATTTACAATAGAAAAAATATCTTCATTGCAATATTTTAACGAAAACTATCAAAGAAATATTCTAACTCAGCAAAATAAAGCTAGGTTTTGCAACCACAAAGCAAACACTCTCATCTCAAGAGCTTAACTAACATAATTCCACAAGTAAAACATTTGCCATCAAATTTACAATCAGATATTATATATGTACATATTGTTTAAATGACATTGTTTTTCTCTAATCACAAAGTAAAAAAGGCGAGTGGACCAATAGGATTATTCTGCATGCCAAAGTAAATTAAATATTCTAGATCGATCAAGAATTAGTAAGTGAAACAAACCCAGGCTACAAGCAAGCAGAATGCAACTGATGCCAATTGATAGAGTTCATTGGTCTGCACAAATAAGAATGAGGTCATTAGATAGATCAAAGTAAATCATCTACTCACTCACATATTTACAAGTTTGTCAATTACAAAACAAGAAGAGTTGGTGGATTCTACTTTTAAATAAAAATCTGTACCTGTGACGATAGGCTTATCATCAGCTTTAGAAACCAAGGAACACAAGTTCGAGATAATATTGACAAAGAAGCCAAAAATGCAATCAACACAACCAACCTGGTCAAAAGGACAATTTGTTAGTCATAACTTACAGACAAGTTTGATACCTAGTCAATAGGACAATTTGTTAGTCATAACTTACAGACAAGTTTGATACTTACACCTATAAAGCACGAAAAAACACCCAATTATGCCCATGTTTGATTCTTAACATATAATGGAATTTATAATTCTGGTATACCTCATAATTATATTGCTTTTCATTGGGTTTGGAAACCTTGATATAATGCCTTATTTCTTGAGCCTTAATTATATTAGGCTATGTGTCTTTTGGGATCAGTCAAGTTGACAAGTCCATCCTGTTCATAAAAGTTCTGTTTCAGTCTTAATTGTTGGATCTCTAAACAACATTGGGATTATTACAGAGGCAATTTTCCTCGGAAATTTTGTCTACCATTAACAGGAGGCTGATGTTTCGTGGTCTTCAACAGGCATGTGGAAGTTAAACATACAAGGAAAGACTAGCCCAACATTACTTTTATATCACATAATTATCCATAATACAATACAATGCCCAGAATCATATTGCAGGTAAAAAGAAAAAGAGAAAAGAAAATCCAAGATAAGTGATGAAATTATCTGTGTAATTTGGATAAGAAATTACTTCTTTTTAACATTGTTAATTCAATGATTGGAAAGAATCCTCGTAGGAAAATGAGGCAGTAAAAATTGATCCAATAAATTTCAGAGCATTTGTACTTCAAAGTAATTTCCTTCTCCTCTTAGATCAAAGCATCAAATTCAAAGTGAAATAGGAGCCTCACAGTCCAGTTACAATAGGACAAAATATTTATACCTGCAACTTTCCGGATAGTTTGTACAACATAGAACTTGGAAAAGTGAAATAGACCCATGGATAAATTGTAAAAAGTAAACTCAGGAAATGAAGAAAATGAAACCACAAACAGACAATTTTTGGCAAGTTTCCATCTTACAGTTTGGTTATGGATATCATTCCTTGAAGAACACCAGAAGTCCCACCCAGAACTGGAAGCAATGCAAACAGCAAGCCCACAGCACAATCCTGGAAGTTCAAAAACTTCTCAACACCCGAGAGTGATCAAAGATAAAGTAATGATACAAATTCATAAAATGTGAACCAGAAAGCATAAATGGAACACTTAAAATAGAAGTGGAATTAAACAGGTTGAGGGGTAACAATAAATACCTGCAGAATAAGGGTGCCAATTGTGACTTGCCCATGAAGAGCATTAGTCGAATTCTTTTCCATCAGAAACTTTAAAACCTGTGGTCCAAATGATGTAAGATTGTAATAAAAGCACTACAAACCAATAAAGATCTAGAAGAGTAGAAAGTGCATGCAAGTGTATCATGTGACATTTTACCACTGCTGTTGAAGACATTGAAAGAAATGCACCGACAAATATCCCCTCTGAAGGTTTAACTCCAAATAACTGCACACAGCATCCAATCAGAACTGCAGAATTGAGAATGAGAAACATTGTGTAACATAGTCTACATTTAGAAAAGAATACAAGACAAAAAGAGGTCAGCATGAGAACATAGCTCTATTTGTAACCACAGAAAGTGCACCATAGCCCCATGAAAAATACAACTTCAGAGGCCAATAGTAAAACAAAGACCTGCCTTTGGACCAAAGCTCGTCCAATATCATACTACTTTGACTCCAGAAATAAATGTAATAGAAAATATGATTCCCTATTACATCATATGATACCATCATTGATTACTTGTCATTGAATTAACAGCCTTATTCCATTAACGAAAAGTCAACATAACCCATACTTCAACAATCAAAACTTAAAATCAGGTCAGGAAGCTGATGAGATTTAATCAAGCCTACATAATCCAGTTCCAAGTTAGTCACATTAGAAAGATTCTCTACAGCCTTCCTTCCATATACTAGTTTTTTTTTAATTTTCTAATTATTTTATTTGTAATTCAAATAGCTTTTATCGTTTTCCTCTGGATTCAACAAAGTGTTAAATAATCCATCTACAGGTAAACAGAATATCAACACTCAGCAATTTACACAAAAATTTTGTAAGAAAAATTGAACATACCAAGGCCGTAATTCCACACAAGAACATAAACAAGAAAATTTGAAGCAGACCTCCCACAATAGCAACTGCTCTAACAACTCGAAGCTACAATTAAGAAGGATAAAATTTGAATCATGATGTTGACAATAAAATTGAAATACCTCAAATGAAGCAAAAAGAAAGAAACAAAACAACATGTGAGAGCATAAACCTTTGTCGTAGAGAACTCTAGGCCCAATGCAAAAAGAAGAAAAATAACACCAAATTGAGCCACTGTTTCAACCTGCATGAATAAATCCAAGTGGAGAAAATAGCACATGTAAGTAATGTCATAAAAGAAAAAATATTTTTTCATTAATATGTAATTGTAATAGGAAAACCCAACACACAACCAAGCGAATAAGTGCAGAGAAAAACAAATCATCTCAAAAGATGTCGCAGAATGGTATCTTCAGCTGCTAACAGTTTGTACAAAAAAAGGTCAATCATGCAACAGTTCATTCCATTAATTATTTTATAAAGGTGTTATTCATGTTAGGAAAAAGCCAAGAGCCTTCCAAAATAAAAAAAAAAAAAAGAAAAAAAAAATGAATAACGTGGATTGTTGAAACTTTTAAATTGCAACACTAAAGGGCAATTGGAAGTAAGTGAAATGTGTCAAAACTTTAATTAAGTTCTGAAATGATTATAAAATTAAATTACTTTGAGATGACAGATGAGAAAAAAACAATATTCAATACAAATTGATTCATCACTACTCATCTCATACATGAAAGGCTTACTTTACCAGAAGAATCATTTAATACTATGGAAAGGATCATCAAAATATATGTGAGAGGAAGTGGTATGTAAGAAGCATAACTGTGAGCTTGTTAATTAAAACAACATACTTGCAC
Organism: Toxicodendron radicans; assembly: GCA_009867345.2. NCBI lineage: Eukaryota > Viridiplantae > Streptophyta > Magnoliopsida > Sapindales > Anacardiaceae > Toxicodendron > Toxicodendron radicans. The sequence continues at coordinate 726,565 of WYDK02118171.1, forward strand.
CATTTCACTAACAAAGCTAAACCCTCCGGGTCCAATAACGGATCCTGCTAGTAAATATCCTGTTATCACCTGTATATATTAGCAAGGTTAACTATTCTTTCAGGCAATCAATATGCAGAGACTTTCAAACAGATTCTGTAATAAAATCATCAATTAAGCTTATATCAATTTTATCAGACCGGTTGTCCTGCACATGCAAATGCGATGCCACCACATGTTGCAGATACAATGACGACCGCCAAATCTGATATCAACCTACCAAAAGTGAGCAGAAATGTTTGATCAGTTTACAACTTAAGTATAGAAAAATGATTATGACAAAACTATATCAATTGCAAGCTTACCTTAAATCTAGCTGCAGCACTGGATATTTTGATTTAAAATTAGATATAATGAAAACATTATCCTGAAAACAAATAACGGTCAGTTTTTATTCATAATTATATTATAAAGATCAACACAGAGAATTTCTAAAATAGCAATGCTACCTTGCGATCTATTAGTGTTGGTGTCTCTTCGGCGCCATTATCATTATCCAGATTAAAAACATCATGAAGTTTAAATGATCTAAAATGAGGAAAAAAGAAGTGTAAGAATTCTGAAACTTTCCAATCAGTGAAGCAGAATTTCTCATAGAGAATGAACGTTCATTACTCTAAAGACAAATGCAAATTATTGGAATACATACATGAAATCTACTATGACAAAAGATAGAAGAATATACTTTTCCTCTTTTGTGTCATTTTTCTTCGGCTTAAATCTTGCTACAGTTTCTAAAACTGCCTGATCAACACAAAAATGTAAAGAAGATACATTTAGCAAATGCTTCAAGCTAAAATATGTCCTAGAAAAAGAATATCAGAAAAGAATGCTATTTTTGCAGCCAATTAATCATCAAAGGAAGCTATATCAGATTTGTAAGCAAATAATAACAATATGCACTGTTGTTGAAATTAAGAAGAACGATAAAACCTACAGTTATACATCCTAAAAAACACAGCTCTTTAAAGAAATTGACATTTAAAAACCCAAAAGTACACAATGCCACCAACCTGCTCACCAGCTACACTGTTGTTAAAGCTTCCAGCATCATTTGCTGCAAAAAAATAAGAAGTCTGAATTCTGTATTGAGAGAATAAAAAAAAAAAGCAAAGAATATAGCAGCTCAAGGCTACAAAAATACCACTCATAATAAAACTATTAGATCACAGGTGGACACCCCACAAAAGAAAAGAAAAAAATCTCGAAGGTTGGTAAATTGCAATTGACCAAAAACTGATATCCAAGAGTTTCCTCTTAATCGAGCAATCAACAAAAGAGAACACTTCACACAAGCTTTGCTACTGAACATCTAATTATATTTCAAGCAGCAGGCTTTAACATAGTGCAGCATCAAATAATCAGAGATTACCAACCTTAACCCAAGTACCCACAAGATGTAATCAAAGTAAGATAAAAAGGAAAACTGAAATTGGAAATGAAGATCACATCCCAATAACATGTACAAAAATTACCCAGAAGCAATATATAAATTTATCACTAAATCTATACATAGAATAAAAATCTCAAAGCTTTGTTTGGCAACATGAATTTTAAGCTTTGAGCAGCTCGGAATTTTTACGAAGAAGACAGCCTCTAGATCTAAATTTGTTCAGTTCTAGATATCTTTTTTTCGTTTCTAAAATATAACCCAAAATTAGTTGAATTAAGTCAGTTGAGAAGAAATTGTAAGATAGTTCCACTTTGCTGCTTTTTCTCGGCAAACAAACAAAGCAAAAGTTTCAAAGAAAAGTAACTATGAGTTGACAACTGAATGAAGTAAACAAAGATTAGAGTAAGAAACCTTCAGTCTGTTCATTCTCAGTGAACTCTTTCTCGAGAGCTCGATCGATTATATCAGCAAAACTATCCGGTTTAGGAACAGAAATATTAGAAACGGTAGCGTTCAAGTCAGTGAGAGGAAGCTGATCCGAGTCAGTGAGAGGAAGCTGGTCCAAGTCAGTGAGTTGAGTAGCGAGTGAGACAGAAGCGAAGCAGAAGAAGAGCAAGAGAGAGGACAGTGATCTTGAGAACATTGCAGGGGAGGGGATACAGTGGCGCAGGATAAGGAAAGCCGGCGCAGGTTATGAGTGGAGGTTGGTACGAGAGAGAGGGAGGAGAAAGGAAATGTCGGCCTGTCGATGGCGATGCTAACAATGCAAGTGGTGGAAAGTGGAAACTGGAAAGAAAGCGAGAGACCGGGAGGAGAAATTAAAATTATGAAGAGGAATTAATAATATTTTTTTTATTTCAGTAATGATAATAATAATAAATTAATAATTGGTTTTTTGGATTTTGGAAATTATGATTACAAAGGATTTATAGCTTTGTATTTTATTAAACGCCAACTATAATCTAGTGTAAGTAACACATTTTAAATTGTAATATAAAAAGGGTAGAACAATCCTATCAAACATTGTGCCGGCCACCTGAAGCGATTACCCGACCCGACCGGCTTCATGCCTGCTACAAGATTCGTAATTGTTTAAAACTAAATTCATTCACATTATCACTTTTTCATTTTCCAACAGACTGTTAGAATTGAAGAAAACAATATATATTATATAAGGGAGTAATTTCATACATTTACCACAGCAATATAACTGAATCACCGTGATGTCTTTTTTTAAATTTGCCCTGTTAAATTCCAATATATACGTAAGACAATTTTGCTTCAGATTTATACGATAAATAATAAACAAAGGTGAAAGGCGTGCGACGTTTGGTGTTTTTCTATTTCCCCATATGGCATAGAGAAATGACCTTTAACTGCATTTAGAGCTTCACCGGGAACTCCCCATATTTATAAGGCCTTTTCTCTCGAGATTTATGATTGAATCTGCTATAACTCTGGCACTGGACTTCATATAACCACCTGAAACACGAAACACACGAGAGCTAAATACAACCACCAATGATTTCATGATAAATTATCAGACCATTATGAGCTGTGGAAGGAAGTTGTATACAATAACTTCCCAGGGTAAAAGCTTCAACTATCCAATACAATAAATTTAGCTAGGGACCAATATGTTTTAAATAATTGGTAATTTTCTTCTCTATCCATTTTACTATGAGCAGGTAAAATTTTGCAGTGAAATTGCAAGAATTTATTAAGTAACCTGATCACCATTATGAGTCTCAGCGAGAGACGATCAGAAGGCCTAAACACTAGGTTTGATCATATTGACAAGCCATAAGGCATGAAATGGGAATTAAGAGATGGTTCTTAGCTGAAAAGAGTCAGCTCCTCAACACTGGCAAAGGATGTAAGCATACATTCACATATTCATAAAAAGCATTAGCAAACACAAACAGAGAAACGTAGAATTTATCAAAACAGTGTATCTAAGTTTCAAATCAGATGACCTGATGTGAGCATGACAACAGGAATGTTTCTCGAGCGAGCAAATCTGAAGACCTTCTCATCTCTAGCAGCTATCCCCTCAGGACTAATCTGCAGCAGCATAAGCACAGCGTGAACCTTGTAGTTAATTATCATATTGGTGGGAACTCACACACAATATAGGTAACTGACTAAGCAAAGAACATCCTAGTTCATTCTTTGCAGCAATTATAATAATTATTTAACTAGCATTAGATTGGAAAAATATTCTCATTGTAAAGACTCTTTCAACATCATTCTGTGATGAACCGTCAAATGATAAACTTCTGAATCTCATCCTGAGCCCAAACTTTGAATTCAATAAATTTGCTTCATAATAGGATGCAGTATCCAACCACCAAATTTTACCTTTAACCTGCCCAGTGGATCCCCATCTAAGATATCAGTGCCAGCATTGTAAATCACTAGCTCAGGATCAAACGCACATCCAGCAACCTAAAATAATGAAATCAATAATATCAATGCTACAAAGCTCCAAAAGAGATTTTTTCAACTCTTTCTTGCAGTATTAACACTATAATCAGTTACAACTTTAATATTCTCTATGTCCAAAAACAAAATGCTATTATTCTCACTATTTAATCTGTGAAATTTAACAACCACAGAAATAATTGTTAACAAGAACGAAGAGATGCAAACAAAATCCCAAAATTTAAAGTCTTGGAGGTACAAAAAAGAAATGGAAAAGCAAGAGCACAAACCAGTCAACAGCAAAACTGTGAGTTAAACTATATTCCAAAACAACATTTTTGACCAAGACATGAATGTCAAGGTCATACATACAAATAATGCATGTTAGGTAGCAAACGTCTATCAAAAAGATGGTAATGGCGCTCAGATAGAAGTTGAAACCTAGAAGACCCCACAACTATCATACAAAAAGGCAATATTTTTGGAAGGAGACAGCAAGTTACACTAGTTTGTAGAAAGCCCCTACATGAGACACAACCAAAAGTTCACTTTCATCAAAATTGACAGAATCCAGGAGAGAACCGCAGGTGAGACATGTTATAAGCAAAAGCCATTTATACCTCAAGTGCATCATCTAATTTCTTTAGGTACTCATCTGTTGTTGTCCCAGTCTGCTCAAATTTAGGAAAAGCAAAATATCACTGGAGGAGAAGAAAAAAACAGATATGATTTACTTTTCAAAATAAGATTGTAAAGCTTACCACTACTTCGACCTTCTCAGTTATGTACCTCCTTGCCTCATAATCCTAACAGTAAAATTACAAGAGCGAGGGGAAAAGAAGAGCAATAAGAATCTTTACTAAAAGAAACAATTAATACTCTTATAATGACATTAAAACATAGATAAAGAGCAAGTGGTAAGAAAGAGAATTGAAGGATTAAATCTAAAATAGTTGCATGAGAAAAAACTAGAAACTGAATTCAAAGAATCAGAAACTTAATTTTAGGAGCTTGCAACTTACAAATGGATATATTCCAGGGTTGTACATATCCAGAATATAAACTCGCCCTGTTAGAAGAAATGTCATCTTTGAGATTCCAAAGAAAAGTTAAATAAAAGCACCATCAGGACAAATAAGTCACCTACTGTCATCAGAAAAGTCCTTTTCATGACCATTTCCTTGATGTGCATCAAGATCAATTATCATGATCCTGTATTTGAGATGATGATGAAAAGAAGCTTCATAAGAAGGTAATCATCAACTAAGATCTAAGTTCCAAGTTAAGATTGCAACACTGCATTTATTTCATCTGAAGTATTAATACCTCGATATATTTAACTTAACGAAGGCATAATGTATGCAAAGAGAAATGTCTGCATAAGCACAAAATCCACCTCCTTTATTAGCAGAACAGTGATGGAACCCTCCTCCAATATTGATAGCCCATCCTCGCTCTCTTGCAAGCTTGCCTGCCAATATGGTTCCACCCACCTGCTGTCAAACTTATAATCAGCATAATCTGATTTCAAAGAATAAAACCAACTGATAATATATTTGAGGACAGATGAGGTTCACCTGCTTGCGGAATCGATAAAGAACACTCTTCTGCACAAGAAAATTGGGAACTAGTGCAACAGGAGGGACCTATTCATGGTAGCACGTTAAATTAGTAAAATATCTTGTTCACAAGACATGAAATTGTTTAATCTCAGGCTCAAACTATTAAATTATGCCAGAAGCACCCTGTAAATCATAAATTGTGAGCATGGATAAACCTAAATCATTTTAATTGAACTAATTCTTGTTAAATTAGTAGCACGCTAAATTAGTAAAATAGGTCCCTCCTGTGCTTCTGGCAACAGGAGGGACCTATTCATGGTAGCACGTTAAATTAGTAAAACATCTTGTTCACAAGACATGAAATTGTTTAATCTCAGGCTCAAACTACTAAATTATGCCAGAAGCACCCTGTAAATTATAAATTGTGAGCATGGATATTCCATTAAACCTAAATTATTTTAATTGAACAAATTTTGTAGTCCTTTTGAATGGCATGACATCACTCACCCCTTTTTGGCATTTAATGAATTCATTTCAAATTGCGAACCAACATATGCACTTGCTTAATAAGATTAATATGAACCAAATCTTAAAGAAAATAATCATGAAGTAAAGAATAGTTGTAAATATAACCTTTATGCATTACCTCCATTATCATGGCAACATTTGGACTGCTTTTCAGACTATCCAAATATGATTCTGTATGCACCTGATTGCATATAAACAATAAGTTTTGCACATAGTTTCCTAACACTTTTACAGTGAGTAAGCACATAATAGTTCTGTATTCATTTGTTCATCTCATGCAAATTGCAATACGATAACTTAGTTGGTTCAAATGTAACGGTGTTTGTTGGTGCAGAATAAAATATGATCACCATCTTTGAAGAATTGAGTAGGTTCCAAAGCAAAAATATTGTAAAACACATCATAGTCTCTCAGAATAGTTATCTCGGGCATTAAAAGTATGCCAAGTGTAACAAGAGAAAGAATTCACCAGCATAATTCAAAAACTCCCTTCTTATTAATCTCCTTTACCTAGAAAAATGAAGTGACTTCTGATGGTGGAGTGCCATATATTTTTGGGTTTCTAAATCATACAATCAGTAAAAGGTGAACAAGATGCATAAGGTATAACCAGAAGACAAATTAAGTGAGAGACAATCAAGCTCAAATCACATAATATAAAACTAAAAACAACAGATCTAGTAAGTCCTGACTACAGAAGACCAAGTTAAGCAAGGCATTTTGACCAGCATTACCACTTAAAAGTCTCACAATATACTACAACTAACAAAATTTTCCTTCCAAATTATCACCACCACTGACTGGTCTGAGCTTGTGCAGTATTGCATCACCATGGCAAAACTTATGGAATGAGATGAAAGGCACCAAATGGCAAGTCATGTGCATAATGCATATGAACTAAGGACCCATCTGTATATCTATGCATATTACCGAGCTGAATTGGACTTTACAGCTGTTACAGTGTTACAGTGTATTAACACAATTTGGTTGCATGCTATGCAGAGTTTTGATAATCCTTCAGAACAGACTCCTACAGTGTGACTTTTCCATTACAAGTCAATATTGACTTCTAAACCACTTAAAAGCAAAGCTTGATGCTAGCTTACATAGGTAAATACTTTCATATCAACTTCTACAGTCATAATGTGTCACTGCATGTCTTAAACAGAATCAAAAGAGAAAGAAAAGCAAGAGTTCATCAATTATATAGAAAATACCACGAGGAGATCCTCTTTTGAAGCTTCCATTGGCTCAACAATATGAGTTTTGTTCAAAACACCATCCAAATTGAGGAACTGGCATATGCGACCCCATTTAGAAGAATCAAACGGGTGCCTTCATCAATTGCACGGACAAGTCAAGAAAACAGTCAATTATCTACTAAAGTTCAGTCCACAACCCACCAAATTTAATGGAATTGGATTTTTTACATTATCCATGATTAGCACAAAGTCATGTTATGCAAAGTTATACCATACGTAAGTCCAAATTGTTTCACAGTGAGCAATAATGGACTAAATTTCATCTGGGGCTGGAAAAGGTCAAAACAAATAAGTCCAAAGCTAAAATCTGGGAATGGATTAAATTGGCTACAATTAGGCAGCTGCCCTGTCTAGACACCATGTTTTAGTTACCAAGACAACATTTAACTAGCACGTTCACATTCTAATTGAACAATAATGTAACGCGTATATAAGCTAATTAACCAAATTAATTTATACTCTTCTGCAATTCAAATTGATCATACTCTTTTACATTTCTTCACTAATCTGTTCAAATAATAATAATCATAATAATATAAAAATAAAATCACATAAACTGCAAGAAAAAGAAGTTAAGAGCCTCTTACAGCTTCTCTATTCCAAGAAACGAAATATTGTAAGCGGGTGAGTAAACCACTGGGACCTATTCGTTCAAACAATAAAAAATGATCAGTCCAAAATGAAATTTAACAACACATAGAAATTCATATATAAAAACATGTCAGTGTTTTACCTTGGAGGGGGGAACATCGAAGTAGAGCTTGCTGGAGAGAATTCGATTTCGCCGGAGAGTTTCAGCATCAGTTGCAGTTGAGGTTGATGAAGAAGATGACATTGTAAGATTACGCATGTAGCTATACAGAGAATGAGATACTTTGACGGTGGCGAACGTCAGTATAACATAAAGAATGGGTTTACTGAGTTTCCGAG
>WYDK02118171.1:734802-757332 GCA_009867345.2 Toxicodendron radicans
ATATACTGATATCATTGTCGGTTAGTACTTAATAGTTGTAGGGTCAATGACAAGACACCCTCTATAACTTCACAAACTGACACTTTGCTACCACTGAGTCACTGATTGACTGACAACAGAAAATAGTCAAAATAAAATACCAAGATCCAAGAACATCCATAGTTTCTGAAGTCAATGGTAGGAAAGTAAGTCTCTAAAGTTACAGGGGTGTACTTGTTATTAACCCGTAATTTTCTACAACTACGGGCCTAATGGGCCTATGAAAGCTGGATTTGGGTAACCGTTAATATAGTAAAGTAAGGCCCGTGAATACTAGAGGAAGTTTTTTATTTGATTGATAAAACCTAAAGCCTGACCAAAAAAAAAAAAAAAAAACCTAAAGATATTTAAGTAATAATTTACAATTCCTTATTAGGTTTGCAATAATTATGTCATTTGAAGACTAGTAAATTGGAATAAATCTTGAAAAAAAAACTTTAAGAAGATATAAAGAGATAAAAGTGTAATATTATCTGTGAAATGAGTTTTTAAAAATAATTACAAAAATAAAAGAACAATTAAAATTAGATTTTAATATTGATGAATAATTATTCATTTTTTATTTATGTAATTTTACTTTTAAAATTTTAAAATAATTATAATCTCAATGTGGAAAACCAATTTTCCAGTTTCCATGTGCAATTGATGAGTGTTATCCCATAAATTCATTAAGTGGGTCCAGACCATGTGTTACTCTCCCATAAATTACTTTTAAACATTCCAACCACTCTAAAAATCTCTTATGTCACTCTTGTTTTAATTATGTATTATTATAGTTCATTTGTTTATTATTGTCAACAACCCACGAACATTCCGGAAAAGGTTTCATGTGTGGATTCATGGCAATCCTCAGGTGAGTATTTCGTTAGCATAAAATATGCATCAGCAGTTTGGTGCTAGAAGGTGGACTTGAACCTCCGATCTTCGTGGTTAACGGCCCACATGAACCAACATTGAGATGCAAATGAAGAAGAAGAGAGGCAGTGAGCAGTTTCAATAGCTAGGGAACTCAGACAAGTTGGCTAAAGCTGGCGAACAGAAACTGCAAAAGAGAAGAGAAGAAGAAGCTGGCATATTGTAGGCTGGCAAATATGAAATTTTAGAAGCCGACAAAAAGAAGAAAAAACATAAGTGGGGAAAAAGAAACAATTAAAGCTAGTAAAAAAAATGTGCATAACAAAAAGCTGGCAAGGTGCAGAAGTTGGCGACCATGGGAGAAAACTTAGTGACTTTTTAAGCTGGCGGGTTACACTTTCAAAGTGTTGTCGGGTGTTTTTGCGTTGGCAACGAACATATGAACGTACAGGTTGCAACAAACCTACACATTGTTAAGTTTGCTTGATTGTGTTTAGTGTTTGAGATTAATTTCGGGTAACAATAATTAAAACATAAAATTAAATATATGGACACAAGAGATTTTTATAGTGGTTCGGATGCTTTGGCGAATCCTACATCCACTTTTGTTTATTTATTGGAAATTACAAAGGAAGTTGGAACTCAAATAAGGGGGAGATCGTTCAGACCATCTTCTATTTGGAGAGAAGAACTATTGGGATCCAATCATGAATAATGGAGAGAATAACTCCTTTTATAATGCCTTGGGATGAGTTTATGGTGGAGCTTTTGCCATGTAGCTGAATCTGGACCAAGTGTGGAGAGATATGAGTTTGTGGTGGAGGAGACCTTGAGAGACAACTTAGCAACTTGGGGGGTCCTACCCATTAGATTTTACCGGATAACACTAACTCACCAATTTTTGGAATGCGAGATCTTTGATCGTGATCGTGATTGAAGTTCGAAAACTGAGGGGTTAGTGTTATCCGGTAAAATCTCATGGGTGGGACCCCCCAAGTTGCCAAGTCTCTCAAGCTCTCCTCCACCACAAACTCATATCTCTCCACACTTGGTCTAGATTCATCCACATGGCAAAAGCTTCACCATAAGCTCATCCCAATGCACTATAAAATGAGATCTTCTCTCCATTATTCAAGATCGGATCCCAGGAGCTTCTTTCTCCGAACAGAAGATGGTCTGAACGACCTCCCCCTTATTTGAGCTCCAGCTCCCCTTGTAATCTCTAATAAATAAATAAAAGTGGAAATAGGATTCGCCAATGGCATCCGAACCACTATAAAAATATCTTGTGTCCATTTATTTAATTTGATGTCTTTATTAATGTTACCCAAAATCAATCTCAAACACTAAACACAATCAACCCTAAGCAAACTTAACGTGTAGGTTCGTTGCGACCTGTACATTCATGTGTTCGTTGCGAGCGCAAAAACACCTGACAACACAAAGTGTAAGCTGTTAAAAAAAGAAGGAAATGAAAAGATGAAGTTGGAATGTGAGAATAGTCTAACGAACTGGAGAAATTTCATAATCCAAAAATTACTTTAAGAAGTTGACGTTCATAAGCTACCATGAAGGTCGGTGAACAGCAAACTGAAATTTCAGAATGCTGGTGATATTGAATGAAGCCAGCCATTTTCAATCCAACGATCTCCACTCCTCTGTTTTGGTGGTAGAAAAAATTGGCCACCATGAAGAAGAAACCAACGAATCAAAGAAAAAGCTTGCAAGCTGAATTTTTTTCAAAAAACAGCAATCAACTAACTCAAAATCAAGCCATCCACGATCACATTCTGATGACCAGCAAGTAGAATCTGGCCATTCATGATCTGACTTTGATTGGCCACGATCCGATTCCGCCAGCACACTCAAAACAAAGCTCACAATCATATTCTGGCGATATACAATCTGAATTTAGCACACGATCTGATGATTGAATTCTCCATGATCTGATGATCGAAATTCTCAATGATCTGAAACTGTTGGTGATGATTTGCAATCTGAATCTTTGCTAGTATAATTTGTTGTCGATGATTCACAAGTTGATGATTTTCGATTTGAATTTGTAACGATCTGAAATTATTGCTGGTAATTCACGATCTAAATTTTTGCTGGTGATTCGCGATCTGAATTGGGAGGTCAACAATCATAAGTTAGCCACTAGTAAAATCAGTTCGTGAACATCTCTGATAAGTTTCTGGTAGTTCGAGAACATCTTCGATCAGTTTTTTGTAATCTACGAACAACTTCAGTGATTTGTTTCTGGTAGGGTGAAATGATGTTGACAAATTGCGCTTGATTTACAGCCTTAACGTGTTTGATTTTCTGCGAACTCGAGCTAATGTAATGTGCTTGATTTTCAGCCTTAACGTATTCAGTTTCCGGTGAACGCGATATGGTTCTAGCCATGACGCGAGCTGTAGATGGCTTTCAAGCTATCTAGTTCCAACCATAGCGCGAGCTCGTTTTCAATAATAAGTTTTTAGCCATCGACGATTAGCTTTTAGCCATCAATAATCAATTTCTAGCCATCGATGAACTAGTTCTGTTGATCATGAACCGATTCTAGGAATTATAAACTAAAATTGACTATGACTTGAACAAGATTCCAATGATCAGCCATAAGTTTTTATCTCCGGTACAATAATCTCCAATACGGTAATCTCTAGAATGGGAATCTCCAATACGGTAGTCTCCAAAATGGGAATCTCCAATACAGTAAGCTCTAAAACGGTAGTCTCCAATGCAATAGTCTCCACTACGACAATCTCGAATGCGGAATACGACACTTTAGAATGCAAAAATCTCCAAACACCAGTAACCTGAAACGGTTGAATCTGTCGAACAATGACAGGATGCTAACAAAGGAAAAGAAAAGAAATTTAACGATCATAAATTGAACGCATAAGTTTTCGAAATTTGCCTGCGAACTCCAAAAACTGGGGCATTAATGTTATCCCATAAATTCATTAAGTGGGTCCAGGTCATGTGTCACTCTCCCATAAATTGCTTCATGAGTAAGGCTTCAAACTTGGTTGTCCTTCATCCAAGTGTCTCAAGCTACTCCACAAGGATAAAAGAGCAACACTATAAAAAAGGGAAATTATATTCTTCAAACGGGTTGAACTTCGAACTGAAACAAAGAGAACAATTTAGTCTCTTTAAAAGTTATATTCTTCTTGTAAACACATGAATAAAAATATAATGGATGTAAGACTTGCTTCTAAGCATCCGAACCACTATAAAAATCTTTCATGTCACTCTTGTTTTAATTATGTATTATTATAGTTCATTTGCTTATTATTGTCAACAAACCATAAACATTCCAGAAAGGCTTCACGGTTGGATTAATGGCAATCCTCACGTGCGTATTTCGTTGGCGTAAAATATGCGTCAACAATGAGTTAATTATAAAACTATTTAATTTATTAGCACATATTGGGTAAGTGTTATTGTTGTGTGAGTTTTTTCCACTATGAGTTTGCCAATTAGCAAGTGACACGTGGCAGTCCGACTCAGATAATCTCGTCAAGTTGGTATGTTTGATAAGGTCAAACATAAATGGTTTGCTTGCCCCAGATGTGGCCCCACTCCATGGAAACCCCGATTGAATAGACAAGCCCGACAGATTGAGAAGTCACCACAAAATACAGTCAACATGCAGATAAGTATTATCCCTAAAAGAATCGGGATAAAATCGAATTCAAATTTGATATGATCTAAAATCCCCAGAATCACGAGATATTTTCCTTTTGAAACCAATATCCCGGATTTGGCAGACTTGCTATGTGTAAACTAAATGTATAAATACCTAGACTCTTTTGAGGCAAAAAGGTTCAAAATTTTGAGAGAGCAATAATATAACAGTGGACATAGGCATTAAAACTATAAGTCGAACCAATTTAAAAGTTGTCTTTGTCATTGCATTTTAATTGATTTACTTTTGCTTGCTGGTTACCCGTAATTACGTCCACATATGTTTTGATTTCGTCGATGTCAATCAGATCTCTCTGGTTGATGCGATTTTTTATATCAATATTTTGATGCTAGAAGGAGAGTTGAACCAAACAACAAACCGTTACAGTCTAAAGTTATTCAACAAACACAGATGACACATACCAGAACGTCTAGAAACGTTAACGAAGACTGTGATAACGTTGATGTCGTTCAACAAGAAGGTCACAGCTGCCTTCCAACGGCATACCCCCAACTAGTCATCGAAACTTCTAAGGCTGGAACTTCCAACCCAGAACACGATCAGTTAGTGGATATGATAAAATTGCTAACAAATGTCTTGCAAGTGATGCAGCAGGATATGGCAGGCATGAAGAGAGCCCAAGCCAGTGACCTTGATATGCCAGTCTTCATAAAGCCAACCCCGATTAGAGGAAGCAACCCATAGACCGATCCCTTAGGTTCGTCTACGCCTGGAGATACACTCAAACCCCAACGAGAGCCTGCTTATTTCATGAATGCTCGCAATTTCGCTAACCCAGAAAGGCAATCTGGAAAGCAAATCATGGGAGAAAATGAGCCATCCATGAATGCTCGCCTAAAGCAACGTGTCGGTTTTAACCCACGCTCAAGGCAAGCCCACCCTTCGGGCTATAGTAACAACTTCCGATGTTCTAGTTTTAACCAACATCGCAAACAAGATAGTACGTACGATAGAACTTATTATCCTAGCCATCAGGCTACTGAATCACGCACAATCGCATATAGTCTGCTAATACCAACTATCGACCTTCAGTCTCATTTGATCGAACAAAGAGCCAGTAGAGCCCAAACTCAAAACATTGCTACAAATGAGCTAAATCAGATGTAGAGAATGCTAGATGACCTAAGCACTCGACAAGTAAATCAGGAAAAAACTGTTGTAAGTTCTCGGTTTTCAGAAGAAATATGTTAGGCGTCACTCCCTTTTGGTTTCAGGGCGCCACAAATGAAATATGATGGAAACGGGGAGCCAAAAGAGCATCTTGATGCATTCAATGATTTTACTGAGTTGCATCAGAGCTCTGACTTGGCAAAGTGTCGTTGTTCTGTTGTGACACTGGTGGGAAATGCCAAGAAATGATACAAAAGATTGAAGGCGGGCTCAATCAACTCTTGGCAATAGTTCACTTCTTTGTATCTCCAACAATTACAGGCAAGGTTGCAGTTCGCCATGTCGCTCAGTTATCTGAGTAATATACGCCAGGAGAAATTAGTCATTGACTTCATATTTAACGAGGTTTCAGAGTGAGTAGACTAAGGTTGCGAATGCTCTTGAATAGTCAATCCATACATTATTGATCGTCGGAATCAGGCCGTAGACTGAGTTGTGGAAAAAATTGCGGAAAGAGGACCATGTAAGTTTGGTCTAGTTTTACCAAATGATTGCTAAACAACAGTGGGTTGAAAGTTCGATGGCAGCCTTAGTAGAGGGCTTTTCAAACAATGTCTCCAAATAGCGATAATATCGCTCAATGGAAAAGAGAAAGGGCCAAGAGACAGGTTCCATTTCCAAAAGAAACCGAGAGTTGATTTTAATAGGGAAAAAGAACCCGTTACTTGCTTTGCAGAGTACACATCGCTGGTCGCTTCATTATCCAAAATCTACGAGGTGTCCAGAGAGCTCAAGAAACTTCCTCACCCATAAAGAATGAGAGGATCGTCGTTTAGCAGTGATCCTAAAAAATATATATATTGCATAAAACTCGAAGTCAGAAGCTGGACAAGCGAACATGCTTAGACCATGCCTTAAGTAGAGCTCAAGGGTTAAAAGCCTATGACCAGACTACTAGCATCTGGAAAAACAAATTGAGAAAGACACGCCGAGGGGAGGCCAAGTAAACTTCTGTGACCAAGACTCGAGATAGACATTTAAGAAAAATTCAAAGTCGTCACAAGTTAAAAGGATCCCTTTGATACTTGGCAAATTCTTAGGAAAAGTCATATAAAAGACAGCTCAAGAGTCAAGCCAAGGAAAAATGAGTCCGACTTCGTAAAAGAAAATGAAGCAATCCGAAGATAAAGAAAAACAATTTCATTGATTCAAAGAGAGTCTTACAAAAAAAAAATGACAATAAAGCAAAATAGTCATTATTTGGGTGGATCGACATTGTCAGGCTTGGTAGTAGTCTCATCAGCGGGCTCGACAATAGTGTCATTTGTTGATTCATAAGTTTTTGTTTGGTACGACAAGTCTACAATTTTTGTTTGGGCGGTAGCATTGGTAGTAGACTCGTATGACTCATCCTCTTTCGAGTCATTGTTATCATCATCACCGGAGTTAGGTCCAGACTCTTCTGAATAAACAAATACCTCACCAGCGGCCTCGATCCGAAGCCTTGACACTTCGATTTGGTACTCTTGAGGAAGGAAAGAAAAATCAACATCGGGAGTTTTCTTCCATATAAGAGTAACCAGGTTAACCGAGGTTTCCCAAGAGTCAACCTTACCATCCCTCTTCGCCTTCTTCGTCTAGCCCTTATAAAAGACAACCTTAGTCTTTTCTTATCGTTGACAGTTTTCAATCGCCACTCATAGTCGGATGCTTGTTTCGTTAGTTCCGATATCTCTTTCTTGGCGGTGGACAACTCAGCGGCAAATCTAACATTGGTCTCGCTCAGTTGGTCCTATTCAGTGACGATCTCTTTCTTTGATTTTTTTGACAAGGAGAACTTGTCCAAGAACTCTCTCTCCTTGATGACACTGTCTTTTTTAGCTTCTTTGAGTCCTGATAGCTCGTTTTTCAGAGCTTTGACTTCTTTAGCCAAAACACGAGTTTTCTCCACCACTTTGTCTTTGTCCGCGTGAGCGAACTCAATGGTGGCATCAGCATTCTTCATGATCTTGTAGTTGTATTTGTAAACCACATGCATCATTGTTCATGCCTGAAAAAAAAATGTGAGGCAGAATGAAGAAAATAGACTAAAAAGAATAGGCGAGGAGAAAATTTACCCTTGCCATTATGCTGGCCGCACTTCCCAGGCGTTGATGAGGAGGAAGTACATTGAATTCCTGAAAGAAATATTCAGGAACAGAATCCAATGCCCCAAATGCCCTGGCAGCAATCCTCTCAGGTAGTTGAGGATCTAGGCTTATAAATTCGTAAGCTCTTTATCATCACCTTCATGGTTGGGCGAGCTTGGAACCCTATTTATAACTTCAATAGTGCGCGAGGTAATAGGTTTTTTCCCTTTGGCGGGATTTTTTTCTGGCAACTTTGATCTCGTCGCAAGCTTTTTCGAGCAAGTTGCCTTTGGACCGCTTCTCATTACAATTCTCGTTGTTACGCGACGATCAGTTGGCCTTTTTCGTTAGTTTCTTGGAACTAGGGCCTTCAGCAAGCTCACCCCCTTGTCGTTTCTTTCTCGTTGGTTGATGGGGGCAAACACTTTTGGTGTCGTAGCAAGAAAAACTGATGGTACAGACTAGGGGGCAATTTTGATGCCTTGCCCAGAAGGCTCTCCTTGTTTCTTGAGCTACCTTTTTGTGTATCTGCTAGGTCTTTTGGCAAGTTTCATCTTTGCGAGACAGTAAAAGTTAGTTCAATTGATAAATTCCCAAAGAAAATAATACAGAGAAGTGAAGTGCTTACTTTGTTTTTTCTTCGAAATTGGAGTGAACACAATCGAGAAATTTGTCGACGACGGGTAGAACCCGTAAGTGATCAAGTTGGAAAGAGTGACTAATTTAGTCACGTTGCAAGATTCCACAAGTAGCTCACTCAAAAGCCTCAATCGTTCTGTGTTGAAACCGCATGGGAGGTGAAGGTCGCGGTTAGTTGAAAATAAACAAAAGAGGGTTAGTAAAAGAAGAAAAAGAAGAAAAAAATAGAAAATCGAGACGCAAGGGGCGGAATTGCATACAAGTTCCTAGCTTAAAAGTGTCGTCGATTCCACTATAAGCAAAGAAAAAATCGGAATCTCAATTCTTAATTTTGTTAAGGATTCTGACTAGACCGTTGAAATCTTTCCTCTCGGTCTTGGAGAGATAGAATGTATCATCTTGACCTTTCTTTATCCTATATAGAAAAGTGAGCTCGTTAACAAAGAGCTCGTCAACTAAGTTAACCCTAAAAGCTATGTACAACCTTATGATTATTATTTAAGAATTTGATGTCAGTTTGAGGGGGGCGAGACTGAAAAATTCTAAAACATCGGAGATAAATGGATGAGGGGGTATCGATATTTCACATCTTAATAACACTTTGGAAATAGCAACCCAACCGGTTGGGGGCAATTTCTGTAAGTACCCCACCAATGACATAATTGGGCCATCTAAGACAAATTGTTCTCTGATCCTATCCAAATCCTCCTTAGTCAGAGATAGACCTGGCAAATGGGTAATATGCCCGCGAGTCCACAGGGACCCGGGTATTTTTAACGAATACGGGTGAGTGTAATTAGGACCTGTAAGACCATTATCCGTACTCGGATCGCCCGTTATTTTCACAGGTGACACCCGCGGGTACCCGCATAAAATTTAAAAAAAAAATTCAGATTGGTGAAGATTGAAGACGGGAGAAGAAGAAATCAACAATTTCTTTAAATCCCAAACAAAAAATCAATATATCACATTCTCCTCTCTTAAACCCAAGGATCAACAAAGATAAAACCACAAATCAACATTCTTACTAACAAAAATAAACCCACAAATCAACAAGAAAAGGCATAAATCAAGCCATGAAGCAATTGTCGTTCATCGGCAGCAACAAATGCTCACCCTCACTGGTGAACATCACTTGGCAGCAATGGAGATTGTAGATCTATGGTCTATTTAGTTTATAAAAGACAAAGGGAAAATGAGGAATGAGACACAAATATCAAAGGATAAAAAAAGAGAGGAAAAAAATCTCTTTTAGTAGGAGAGATGGAGAATAAGACAAATAAGAATTGGAGGAAAGGTGAAGAAGAAGAAATATGAAACAGTGGAGAGGGAGAAAAAGACGAAGAAGAATTGGAGAGAGGGAGAAGAAGATGACGAAGTTGAAAGAGAGAATGAGAGATATGTAGTATTATGAACTGGAGTCTCGAGATAAAAAAGCAATAAAGAAATAAATGGAGAGAGAGAGAGAAAAAAACTGGATTTTTTAAAAAAATAAAAGAAACAGGTGACCCGTGAGTTTACCCGTACCTGTATACCTGGGTATGGGTAATGTATTTCTTTACTAGTTTCCAATTTTTACCCGTTTGACCGTACCCGTTTAACCCGCACCCGTGATTACCCAACCCGTACCCGCCCGTTTGCCAGTCTAGTCAGCGAGGAGGATGGTTGTTTCTGCGATTTGGCGACGGGTTGCAAATGAGGATGGGAAACATTGTCAGTCAAGCTTCCACTTGAGCTCACTTTAGAGCTCGGTGAAAGATTGACATCACCAAATAGAGAATGCTAATGTCAGAGCTCAACATTTTAAAGAGTTCGCCCGTAAAAGAGAGAACGTCAACACTTGTATTCTATTCAGGCGTATCAATAGCGAGCTCCTAACGACGTTTCACTTCTATTTTTCTAGATTCCGGTAAGGAATTTCGGCAAATGTAAAACGGGTTTTTTCAGCTTAAAAAACCCAGTTGGCAAAAGAGGATTCCTAAAAACTAATTGTTCCTATGGCATTTTCGACCATTCTAAACAATAGATAAATCAAAAGAGATTGAAAGAGTAGTAGAGGGAAACTTACTTGGGAGGATGACGAGTGTAACCACCGGAGAAGCACACTGGAAAATCTCAAATTGAAGGATAGCGAAACTTCAAAAGAAGGGAAGGAAGAAGCATTTAAGAAGCAAAAACATTAAGTGAATAGTAAGAGATGATCGTCGCCCATTTATAATGTTGAAGTTTTAGTAGGAAACGATCTTGGTCGTTCATTTGGCGAGCAATCTCAACACTCTATCCAATTTGTGAATCTAGTTCGTCTAAAAAGACATGTGTCTATGATCTGGGAAAGGAGAGTAAATGTCAAAGTGAAGTAATCATAACCGCTGACACACGACGAACAAATCAATCGTGTGGCCAACTGTAAAGGCGCTACGTGTTTCATACATTAATTGACTCAAAACGATAACATTAAATGCTTGAGAAGACCAGTTCGACAGTCACAAGCTTTTGGCGAATTAAATTCCAAGAATCAGCGAACTCGAAAGTTAGTTTTTTAAGCTTGACACGACCTCCAAATACTAGGGGGCAAATGTTGTGTGGGTTTTTTTCACTATGAGTTTGCCAATTAGCAAGTGACATGTGGCAGTCTAACTCAGATAAGCTCATCAAGTTGATATGTTCGATAAGGTCGAATATAAAGGGTTTGCTCGCCCCAAATGCATCCTAACTCCATGGAAACCCTGACTGAATAAACAAGCCCGACAGATTTAGAGGTCGCCACAAAATATAGTCAGCATGCGGATAAGCATTATCACAAAAAAGAATCAGGATAAAATCGAATTCAAATTTGAACTAATCTCAAATCCCCAGAATCACGGGATATTTTTCTTTCAAAACTGTTATCCCTGATTTGGCAGGCTTGCTATGTGTAAACTAAATGTATAAATACCCAGACTCTTTTGAGGAAAAGGGTTCAAAATTTTGAGAGAGCAATAATATAATAGTGGACATAGGCATTAAAACTATAAGCCGAACCACTTTAAAAGTTGTCTTTGCCATTGCATTTTGATTGATTTACTTTTGCTTACTGGTTACCCATAATCGCATCCACATCTATTCCGATTCCGTCAAGGTCAATCGGATCTTTCTAGTTGGTGCGATTTTTCATATCAACAACAATTTTATTTGATAGGAATTTATTCTTGGATACTTATTATATACAAGTGCTTATTGTCATTTCAAATAACATTAAATTGAATCCAAATTTTTTTTTTTTTTTGGTAAGTAAGTATTTGGATTAGAAAGAAAAAGAACTAAACACATGGAGGCCTACAAAAAGGCGGCCAAGCAAGAACGGGAACACCCCGATCAAGACCACAAAAGAGATCACCAACGAAGACTAAGACTATTGTTGTTTTATCTAGTCCCAACCAGTAGAAGAAAACCAGAGCTCAACAAAAGCACACAAACAAAAGAGAACAATCACAGTCGGCCTACCATAGGACTCACCCCTAGGTTAGGTCAAGCGCAAAAAAGCATCAAAAGAAACACCAAGAGCAAATGAGCCTACCATAGGACAAGCCCCTAGGTTAGGTCAAATGGAACAATCAATAAAACACGACCAACCATAGGGCAATCCTCTAGGTTTGGCCGAAACAAGAAGGAGAACAACACATTAATAAACTTCTCATATATATATATATATATATATATATACCAACATCATTATTCATAATACACTTAAATTCATATAACACTAGTAATATATAAATTTTTGAGAAAGATATTATGGAGTGTGATTGTAATAAATGAAAAGTGCAGAAATTGTGAGGGTGTAATTGTAACAAATGAAATTGTAGTGAATAGTAAAGATACATGCGGATCCACCTGTAACCACGTAGGATAGGATACGGGTCTTATATATAATGGTCTGACTAATAATACTAGGCTGACAATCTCTTTTCACAACACTCTCTCACAACTCTCGATGTAACAGTTCGTAATTGGTCAACTCATAAAATAGGTCTCATCTATTTATTATAGATCTCATAAATTGATCAATTATAAATTATCATGTCGAAAATTATAAAAGAGTGTTATGAAAAGAGATTATTTCCTAGAGTCACACTCAATAAAGTTAATAACAAATGAGATAATAGTTGTAGACGCAACCTCTTGCAACAACCTCATTATATATATATATATATATACATATATTAATGACAAAGGTGCTCTTAGGTTTTCCAAGTCCATACGCAGTTAAATTCATATAATTAAATAAATAAAAATGAATGGAGGAAATTCGGTGGTTGGACGGCGGAAAATCATTGGCCTTTGACCCCAACCCACCCAATACAAACAGCTTTCTTTATATAGGAATATCTTGTTCATGTCGTTATCATATTTAATGATCAAAGACTTTAATCATAATAAATTATTTTTTAATTATTTTTTAAATTAATTAATATTATTTTAGATATGTTTAATAAATATAAAGGTTTTTTTAGATTTTTATATAAATATTTAATTTTTTTATTATTAAAAAATTAAAAACTTAATTATCAAAAAAGAAAATAAAAATCAAAGGCTTAAGGGTAAGAGTTTAAAATAAATGTTAATGAGAGTGAGAATCTGAAATATTGTTATAATTTAGGTGGAATTAAGATATTTCTTTCTTCTTTAAATATTAATTGAATAATAATTACATTATACTCACGTTTAGTTAAAAAAATAATTATTTTAAAAAATATTTTTTTAATTGTAAGAATGTGATATATGAGAATTACGTACGAATTGGAGGTAATTACAGATATTACTTTTGCTCATGCTTCATTCAATCATTAGACACCTAAGAAACAAGCTCGCTCTCAGTCTCGTGTCATGAGTTTTCTTTCCGCTTGCTTCAATGCACTCCAACAATAACAACTCCTCTCTTGTAAGAGCTTTCTTTTATAATGTATCAAGCCTCTTGTTTATGTCAATTTCTTCAAACTGCTTGGAATTGTTATTTGATGCTTAATTTTTTTATTGGTTTATTTTTCCAGAGCTCCAGCTCTCTTTCAATAGCTGAACGGATCTGTACAGCTTGTATACCGTTCATAGCCATCATAGAGGCTCTAGTAAACTCTGTCGTTCGCTGTTGCGAGAATCGGCAACCACCCAAGAAATGCCGCTTACCCATCAGAGATCTGGCTCGACTCGCTAATGAATCTCGATGTAATTTTCTCCTCTTCCTTTGCTTCAGCTTTTCAATTTATCTTTTAATGTGTTTGCTTCTTGTAAGAACTGGTATTTAATTTTGACTTTTGAAATTCATGAGTTTTTGATTGCTTTCTTCTAAGTTTTTATTAAAAAAACTAAGGTCTAAGCATATTGACATAAAGAAGAGACTAATATCTTGGGAAAGGTTTTTGAAAATTATAGACTGGAAGTGATTTTTTTCTTTAGTGTGCAACTGGGATTTGAATGCTGGTGCTTTTGCTCATGCAGTTACTGTTAACGAAGTGGAGGCTTTGCATGAGCTTTATGATAGTTTGAGTTGTTCGATTATCAAAGACGGGTTGATTCACAAGGTAAATTGAAAATTTAAGTTTCTTGCCTAAATTTTACAGCCTAGAAGTTCTGATGTAATATTTGCTTGGTGTCCAGGTCTTTGATTAGTTAAGAACCTATATAACATTTGGACTTTGAATTGATATTACCGAACCTGGCATATTGAAATTGGTATTACAACAGGATCTTGTGTTTTAATAGCTTCTGAATTATTCACTACTTCTCAATTAATATATGTAACTATAAGAATTTGGCAACACTCGTTATATTTTAAGTAAGGCATTGAAGGATTTCAATATCTGAGAATGTTGTGACAAATGTGGTACGAGGGTTTCCTTTTCAGAAGTAATTCTTATGCAGAAAAACTACTTTAGGATTTGGTTATTGTTATTTATTTATTTATTTTCTAATGTGTTATACCCAAATCCTACACTTTTGCATGACTCTAGGTAAGGCTGAGCAAGCATCTCATGTTTCTTGTGTTATTCTCCCCAGGTGAGTGTGCACTAATATTTTGAGTTAGAAAAATTGACTTTAAGAACAGTTATTGCTTTTGGCAAGTTATGCTAGGTGCTTCATTGAATCAGTTAGCCTACCAAGACGATGAGTGTAAGTCAAAAACACTGTTCATCGTAGAGATTTTCATCCAAGTTGTAGAGACAATTGATGGTACCTTGATGGAATTTGATTTAATGTTGAGATCTTTAGAGAACTGTTTCAATTCTTTGTGTTAGGATCATATAATTGGTTCCATCCCAGTATTCCATGTGTTTATGAAGTGGAGAAAACAAAAATATTATACTGAATGCCGTGCATTTGATTCTTGGGTCATAGGTGCAATACTGGTGTCAAGAACTTGTCCCTAAAATCTTGGTCTGGATGATGATGTAAGAGCTGTTGAAAATAGAAAAGAAATTAAAGGATTTTAACACTGAACTGGCACATAAAAGGTGTCTTGTAGTCATTCTCACTTGTGTCTATTAAAGGCATCCTCTTTCATTTTGTGTATGCATCAGTGTTTTTGTTTGATTCTTTTTGCAAATAGTAATTCATTTCTTGCATATTGATGTGATTATTGTTTACGATTGTTAACTTGTAGGAAGAGCTCCAGTTGGCACTCTTCCATACTCCACATGGCGAGAATCTTTTTCTGGATCGGGTAATCACATTGGAACAATCTCTTAGAATTTTTTCATGATATGGATATTGCTTTGACTTGATGCTAAGTATGATAGAAAGGGCAGGTGAACAACTGATCCAGCTTTTGAAGGATTGTTATTGGGTGTGGGTGTGACTTGGCTGACTGAATATTCATATTTGTTCAGTGCAGTCAAAGTGGAAGTTTGATATCAACATTAAAGTTTCACAAGTTTGATGTACCGAAATCAAGTCCACAAATTTGTTAGCGAACTACATATGGTTCTGAACCAAATAATAGAAGTTTGCTAAAAACAAAAGTTTTTCTTTTACCTTACACATGGCATGTATACAACTGCTGCATTTGTTTTTGTAGGTTTTTGATCTTTTTGATGAAAAGAAAAATGGTGTCATTGAATTTGATGAATTTGTTCACGCACTCAGCATCTTTCATCCCTATGCCCCAGTGGAAGAGAAAATTGATTGTAAGATTTCTAGAGAAAAAAATTTGGATTCATATACAACCAACATTTAGTTCAAGAAATGTTAATCTTCAGACTTTTTTATTTGTTTGCAGTTGCCTTTAGGCTATATGATCTGAGACAAACAGGGTGTATTGAGCGGGTGGAAGTGAGTAACGGTTATGTACTTTTTGTTGTCAGTAGTTGAATTCTGAAAACTGCTGATAATTGATGTTTAAGGGCACTTGTTGGCTTTTTAGCTAAATTGTTTAAAGAATGTTTTCAGGTTAAGCAGATGGTAGTTGCCATTTTGAATGAATCTGAAATAAAATTGTCAGATGACCTTCTTGAATCTATCATTGACAAAGTAAGCTATTCATTTTAACTTCCTTACTTGAGTCATTTTCTTGGGCATTTTGATACCCATAGCATCCCTGCAGACATTTGCTGATGCTGATACTGACAAGGATGGTAGAATCAATAAAGAAGAATGGAAGGCATTTGTGATTCGTAATCCATCCCTTTTGAAGAACATGACTCTTCCTTATCTAAAGTATGTGAGTTGCTCCTTGTAGGAATTTGGTCATTTTTTATCCTATGCTCCCTAATTGTTTGTCTGACCCTCAAAAAGTTCCTTTCTATGCTTATTTTAATTATTATCATCTCCCAGGGATATCACCACAATATTTCCCGGTTTTGTTTTCGATACTGAGGTTGAAGAGTGAAAATCCAACATGCTTTCGCTGCATTGTATCTTATGGATTTTCTGCGATGTTGCTTCAAGGAGGCTTTGATCCTGCTAGACAACTCATGTGTTACTGATTGGGTTTGACAAGGCACCATGCCTTCATTTCATACAAACGAATCTAGAACAGTGGCAATTTTAGATTCCTCTTATCAGACCTCTCAGCTACAGGCATAGCATCCAGTTTTAAATAAGCTGAGTTGCTTTATCCCAAAGCATTGTATAGAGAGTAGAAAACTCGATTTTCTTAATGAATATGTGGTGTTTTGTATTAGATACTATATTTGGTTACCTTTTGTAAATTGTTTTTCCTGGTAATCAAACAGTGCTGACCTGAGGCCGTGGTGGTGTAGGTTTTTCTGAATATGAAAGGATTGTTAAGGAACCTTAATACTGTCCACTTTCTAGAAAATCAGAATTGAGGGTTTTGATTGTTTCATTGAACCAACTCAATTTCCAAATTTGATCTTCTACATGTTACTTTCATACTGTTCCCTATACAATGTCATGAATTTGGCTGCTCATAATCTGGTTATATTAAACTAAAATTCTAATATGTTTGTCAACTTTTTTTGAAATTAAGAATAAAATAGCAACTAATAATAATAGGGTAACTTCAGACTTACAATTCAATTTTATAAATTCTCTTTCACAATATTTGACATGATAATTCTAACTATCACATCGAGATTGTAAAAGGAATTTGTGAGATTGAGTGTCTCACCTGATCAATTGTAAGTTATTACGTCCAAGTTGTGAGAGAAATTTATGATAAAGGTAATGGTACAGAGAATTATTATCAAAATTGTAAAAGAAATTTGTGATAATGTAATACTATAAATACAAATAAATTTACAAAAAATTTTCGTACAAAATGACGTAACAAGAATGACGAGTTTGATTTTTTTATTTTTAATCTTCTATTTATTTTTTGTCAATTCACTAGATAAGTATAGTATTATTCTAATAATAATAATAGTTCATTATCTATCAAAGAAACCCAAGGATCAAACAGCCGTTGGTTGATTGCTTAACGATAGCCGACTCAAATAAAATAATCAATCAGTTCAAACTCATCACAATCTATGCCTTGTTGAATGATAAACTGACACGTAAAATGAAAGCTTCTTTTTAAGATTCTTTTAGTAATTTTAATCCCACCCAAGTAGCAAAAACGTTTCTTTCTTCACTGTTTCTGCTCTGAATGGCGGACAAGCCAAGCAAAGCTCTGGTGTTGTACGGTGACGGGTTGCCCCGTTTCGTACACTCATCACACACCCATCTTCACTCTTTTGCATCTAAAGCTTCCTGTGGCTTCTTGACCCTCCCTAATGCACCTCCCTCAGGTTTGATTTTACTTCGTTTCTTTTATGCAGTTTTTTTTTTTTTTTTTTTTTTAAATATGGCACCTACAATTCCCCTGTTCTTTCAATTGTTTTACTTTTCCAACTGCATGTGGGATCAAAAGTAAAATGAGGAGAAAAAAATAAAAATAATAATAATACACCGAATTTTATGACTTAACCGAAGTACCTGCTCAAATTTTATCAAGCTAGCTCCGATAAACTTATTATTGGTGTTAATGAAAGATAAATCATACGAGTTTATTTCGATTCGTTGTAATTGGGGTTGTTAATTTAACTGATGGTTCGTTTGTATTTGATCTAATAAAGCAGCATTAGATTCAAACTCATTGATTTTATTATGATTATTTTGACAGTCATTTTAACCTATTCTAGTCTACAATTCAAAGTTGTTACATCTATGATTGTTGGGATTTACTTGGATTTAGATTGCAGAAAGCGAGGATGAGCGAAGTGTTAGAGAGTTTGCAGTACTGCTTGATGCATGCCAAGCTTACCTTAATATGGTGAAGTTCTCTTACTTTTAGTGATTGGAAACCTTAATTTGTTATAAATGTACATCTTATGGTTCTCACTCCTGGATTTTTCAGATTGGACATACTAGTGAACTAGAATGCCAGGAAGAATCTGTAATTCCAACTTTATCTGACAGGTGACATTACTTCCAGTTTTTGCTTTAAGTCTTGGTTATTGTTGGCAAGAGGTTTATGCTAATATCGGTCAACATGCTTTTTTTATTGCAATTCAGGTTCATGGGAATGAGAGCTGCTTTAATCACAAACAATTCAAGGATGAAATCTTTTGGTGGGAAACTTGGCTTTACTACATTGCAATTAAACGAGTTAAGTGGAACCAATGATTCCCTGGCTGGATTATCAATAGACGTTTTGGCCAGTGAGTTGCTGAAGTTGCTTGGATTTCAAGATGGGAAGATGGTGGATGCAAGCCAGTATGATTTAGTGTTTCTGCACATTGGGGCTGGTGAAAAGATGGTTCATGAGAAACAGAAGGCTGTTGCCCATGATGTGGAATATATTAATTCTTTGGTTGGTCGTATTATGCAAATAGCTCAGCCTGGATCTGTAGTTGGTTCCCATTTGCACTTGTCTGTTCTTATGAGCTATGGGTGTGTCTCAGAAGCTGATGATTCTGATCTGTCAGTTTTGATTTCTACAGAAGAAAATAACTCTTTTCTTTCGAAGCTCATCCCTCGTCAAAGTTACACAATGAAAGGAGAAAATCCCCGGAATGATGTTAGGTAGGAAATAACTTTGTCTATTCTTGTATCACATTTACATGTCCCAATGAATTTAGGTAATTTGTGATCAACAGGCACCATTGCCCAATGTTAATCGCTCAGTGGCAGTATGCTGTGACCCGCAAAGATATGGCGGAGAAATTTTCTTTTAAAGATTTTAAAGAGGTATACATTTAGATTATAAAATGCTATACTGAGCTTGCTTTTTTTTTTAAATTATTAAAAATTCATAACATTCTGTTTGATTAACAATTATTTGAAATACAAAATTCATATGCTCTTTGTAACATTTACTATTTGCCAATGATTTCTAAAGTAAAATGATTTGTAATATTATACAGATTAGTTCCATTCGTACTTTTTCATGATTTCTTTGAATCATCCATCATAATATGCTGA
Source organism: Toxicodendron radicans (assembly GCA_009867345.2). Classification (NCBI taxonomy): domain Eukaryota; kingdom Viridiplantae; phylum Streptophyta; class Magnoliopsida; order Sapindales; family Anacardiaceae; genus Toxicodendron; species Toxicodendron radicans. The sequence goes on from WYDK02118171.1 coordinate 754,192, forward strand.
ACTTGTTATGGGATTAGTGTCTTGCCTGTCAAAAAAGGGCTAGCTTGATCCCTAAGGACTTATCTTATCTTCTCATGTATGTTTATGCAAGTGTTGAATTAGAACTAGACGAGTAGTTTTGTTTCTTTGCTTAGTTTGTCCAGGATGTGAATCATTATAGCACATGGAGGATTCTAATCTGTTGGTTTTACTAAAAGTTACTTATTTTACTGTTAGTATTTTAAATTAATTTCCTTTCCAATACAGCATGGTGGTAATCTCGCAATACCAGCTGATAGATTTCTGTATGAGGTAGCATTTAAGCTCTGGAAGGCCCCCAAGTATGGAGCATAAGATGGGAAATCTACTTCTCTGGAATGATTTCCAACTTTTAGATACGGCAATGGAAGATAAACAAAGAGTTGTGCAGTTCCTGCTGATACAATTATTTGTATTGTTAATCTTGATTTCGTCTTGCCAAACCGATCTTCGTATAAAGACTTTTACTCTCATTTGCCATAGTGACGAGGGCCAACTAATGTCTGTGATTTTGCAGTTTTTGATTTAATTCTATCATCCGATGAAATTTTTAAAGAAATGGGCATTATGAGGAAAGGTCAAAAGGCAACCAGCTGAACTCTTGTAAGAAGCATTATTGCAGCAGATAGAATAGCTTACTCATGCATGCATAAACTTTTAACCATGAAAATACTGGAGAGGCGACATAGTATTTTTTACTGCTGGGAGCTATCCTATTTATCATGGCAAGGTTATAACCGAATAGCTGCTGTCACTCAGAGGCAAATGGCTTCATATCTGCATTGAATATTTATAGCACACGTTTCTTTTTATTTTCAGTCATATAGCATCAAAATCATATTCCGCCAGAAAAATATGGGCCATCCAATCAGACTCAATAGATGCTGTGCGGGATAAATCAAAATGCTAACCAGAACCAACATTAAAGCAAAAAAATTTAAACCAAACGTTCAGTTTCTATTCTAAAACAGATCTACAATTAGCTCAGTTCCTTGACGCTGAGTAGACTTTATACTGTAACATCAGCAAAGCTCTCCGCAGAAAACTTGCTGCATCTCTTTAGCATGTACTATGAACATAATTTTCATAAGAAAACATTAAACTGTACCATCTTTGCTTCCTTCACAAAACAAAACTTAAACATTAATGACGCAAGGACCTAGCACTAGCACTCTATCAGTCCTTTGACGCAATAGGTACCAAATACAAACCACCCCAAAAGGAGGAGAGAAAATGAGAACAGCCCAATCAAGAACGGCCAGCCCACCATCAATACGCCTATGCAGAGCACCACCATAAATGGGAGAAATGACCGTATGATTGACATGCTGTTAATCCAGTGCCCCTTAAACAGTATTAGAGCTGCCACATTTATCATGTTCCAACCCATTGATCCACCATGGCAAAGCCTGTTCAGACAATTGGCAACGAAGGAGTGGCTGTTGCATGTAAATAGGTTGTAAGTTTTGTGCTCAAATTGACGTACACTTGACTGTAGAGCATCATCCCAAGTGATTGCTGTTCCAAATTCTGCGTGCTGATAACCATGACTGCATGTGTGCGCAGCCAGATTTGGGGGAAAGCAACACTATTTAACATTTCAAATTCCACAACATAGTCAGTAGACCGGCTGGCAGTTATAGGTAGTCATAATCATCTCTTTCATAAAGCAATGATGAATATTAAGAATTACGATGAGAAAAAGTTATCTGAGTTTCGACATAAATGGTAAAATCACATGAATGAGAAGATTGTTAATGAATTTCTCATAAGTAGAAATAAATGACTGTAAGAGCATTACTTCCCAACTGTTGATGATAATGATTGTGGTGCATCTTTTGAGTGTCATTGAGTGCGAGAGAAAACAATAATACACAGCAAACAAATCAATTTGGGAGCCACCCTATTAATAAATCTCTACCTTATTCCGATCAAGCTGCAGATATCTGGCCACGGCACCAAAAGCAAAATCATCAGCATTCACAAAGTTGGAACCTGAAAAATCCAAAATAATTCCATCCTCCCTGCAAATACCAACATGCCCAATAAAAGGTGCCAGCCACGAAACGACTGGGAGTGGAGTCCAAACTAAACAACATGGAAACTTTGCGGCCTTTGGATTAATCTCGTCGAGTGGCCACAGCTCATGCTGAATTCTAGATGTAGAACTACTCATACGTTCAACATCATAAGCTGCTTTTATATTTATTGTAGAAAGTCCTCCCACTCCTCTTGGCATATGACCTTTTGCGACTTTCTGTGATGCAGTACCACTATGTCAAATTACTCCCTCAGACATAATGAACTTGTTTCCAATAAGGAATACAATTGTATCATAAAAATGGCAGTCTTATTCTGCAAGAAACGTTATATAAGGACCTTTTATTAAAAATAAATAATCCAAAGGGTGCACATAAAAAATTGAAGACATTGCCTAGATCCCAATTACATAGTATCAATAACAAAATCCATGAAATGAAGAATTTCCATCTTCTAACCTGCAAGCATTTCTTAACTGCAGGTTGCATGGTCACATTCAAACTAGTAAAACAACCATATAAACCATATATCATTTTTGTTTACTATTTTTTTCCTAAGTTATTTTTCAACAAAATTACCCATTTTAGACATATATTGGACCCAAACACTTGAGAGCTGAGGGCACAACACTCAAAATATGCTGATTCTCATTCATACTTGAATGACAAGAAGTACAGAGAAAATGTGCAGTGTTTTAGAACAATTCTGAGAAGACCTTGTCTTTTGTAAACTCATTAAGCCTTTCAGTATTCCAATGGCAATGGACATACTACAATGAGACATGACACAATCTATGCACCCAAATCCATCAGATATCTGAACAATAAAATCACCAAATCATGAGGGTACCAAAATTATACTACAGCGCTTCAGAGTATGACCATACTTCTAAGCCTATGTTTTAATCTGTTATGTCGAGTGACTTCAAGCTATGAACATATATAGCCTCTATATTGCCAACAACATTTGACTTTTAGTATGCATTTCTAGCATGTTGAATAGATGACACTACAATGGTTAGATTAAAACTGACCCTTTCTAGTTAAGCCAACCATTTTGTGATGAATGGCAGTCCAAATGCAT
>WYDK02118171.1:771287-783212 GCA_009867345.2 Toxicodendron radicans
ACTCCCCTCTACAGGCATATAAAAACCATTTGGTAAAGGTGACGTAATGAATAAAACACAATGACTGATTGAATGAATTCAGAATTTTATTTTATTTTCCTTCGTTGACTTCTTAGCAAAGACACTTTTCTTATATAAGGACTCCATAACAAAACCTTCAAAAAAAAAATCAACCAAATAAGAAAAAACATTAATTGATACATATGAAGAGATCTTCATCAGTAACCAGAGTAAGGATTTCCAAAAATGAAAATTATACTCAGCTAAACACTAAACATAGAATATCAAAATTCCATAACAATATAAGAACAACATGATGCTAAACCCAAGGATCGGGCTTCAGGGAAAAAGTCCTTATATTTCAACTAAGAGGTTAAGGGTTCAAATCCTGGCTCGAAGCAACCAACTATGGATATTATATCCCAAAAGTTTCCAGGCTACAACCCAGTAGGGTTTGAAACTCCTTGAATATGTAAGGAGAAGGTCAAGGGATTTTAATGTTCTACAGCAAAATGGGTTAGTATTTTCTTGGTACAAATATTTCCCATATAAAAGACCACGGCATTATGCTACCAAAAAATTACTGTGAGCAAGTTAATCATAGTCCAATACATAGCTTCAACTACACTCGTATGCAAATTGAATTCATCCACACAAACAAGATCCAGAAATTCGCATAGAAACCATTACCATAACTCTAAAACTTGGGTATTCAATCACGATCCGAAATAACCATATAACTCGTCAGTAGACTAAAAATATCCAATTAACATCATACAAATTTACCCTAATATGAAACTACTAATAAAATCAAGCATGGGCAGTTACCATAAAAAACAAATTAATTCAAAAACACATTCCAAAAGGAAATGACTAAAAATGCAACAATAAGATCCACAGTCCAAGACCTAATTAATCAACAATAGAGAATTAAACTAAACCATCCAAAGAGAAACATACCCAATATCGAAGCGAGAGAAACTCGACGAGAGCATCAGTTTCAGTGACCGAAGCCGACCGGCAACCGAGGCTCATCCGCTTGGCGGTGTCGATCTGAGCCGATTCAGCCTCCTCTCTCACGTCTGGATCCGACGCGCTTATCGCTAAAGCCAACTGTACCTGAAACTCCTCTTCCAATAAATTATAATCAACTCCACTCTCCCCGTCCGTCCGATCACCGACAGCCGACTCAACCGCTCCGATTCTCCCCATTGTTCCCGAACCCGAAGACGAAGTCGATGTAGACGGATTCGGACTCGGGTTAGTGCTCGGGTTTAAGACGGGTTGGGTCTCACCCAGCCTCTGGTGCTCATTTAACCCGCCGCCGATGTGGAGTTTTCTTAGTAGATGCTTCACTTTCGACATCGATGATCATCAACGATGACTTGTTCTCTCTCTCTAAAGATCTTTTTTTTTTTTTTCTTTTTTCTCTCTTCTTATCGCTTCTGGCTTAACGTACGCCCACTAATAAGAAAATAAACAAAGGCAGATTCGCTTAACCTGCGCACCCTTCTTCGTCAAGCTGCCTCCCCTTGAGAGACTTAAATTAACCGCTCACCCATTCCCTCCAATACACTCTCTCACTCTATCTGACCCCACTAATATTATTGTTTATTTAATTATTTCTTAATTATTATTGTATTTTACTCCCATTTTATAAAGTAAATCAAGTCAAGCTTCTTACCACAACTATACCCTGTGTAATCCCTACTTTGCTTTCCATGGACCTCTTTCAATCGTCACCGTTAATTGGCGTGTAATGGTTATGTCAATTGTCTACTAATGAAAAGTGGTTGGCTCGTATAATATATTTTCATAATTAGTATTTATATATTTTTACATAAACAACTAGAAATAAATTTCACAAAATGTAAATGATGTAGGATTTTTATTTTTCTCTCTTTTTATTTTAATTAATATTAATTATTTATTGTATTAATTTATGAAATAAATGGTACTAATTTATTTACGGTTTCAATTTATGGGTGTAAAAGGAGATTCAGCCGCATGGGATAATTGTGCAGTATCGTGAAGATTTTGGGCGGCTATAGTATTCATAGACCAGTAACGAGAGCCTTGTGACTTGAAACTTTGTAATTCAAAATTTAGTTAAAGGATATATAATTACAATAAACCTCCACAAGTTTTGGGAGATTACAGTTGATCCCAATCCGTTAATTAAAATGAAGGTAAAGTCCAATGTAATAAGGAAACGAGGCGAAGAAACCTGAAGCGTGAAAAGGGGCGGGAGAGTATTGAGAGAAAGATCATACTCCATTCCATTGGATCAAAATGGTTTTTTCCACAAAATACACAGACCATTTTTGTCTGATTGAAAAAGCCAAAATCTTAAACAGAACCCTTTCAACCAACATTACTTCTTATTCTTCTTCTTAAAGCTTCAATTCCAGGTAAAAGTATTTTTACAAGAAAAAATAACATTTTTTCTTTCCACAGTTTTATACAAACAGTAGGTGCCTTTCAAAACAAGTACTCCAAACCAGATATTTCTACCATATTAAGAAGCATCTGCCTGTTTCAATAGAATAAATTATTCAATATCATTGACCTGCCTGCCTTCTACTATAATCTTTGCTTATTTGTCACCCTTCTATAATCTAAACACAAGCTTTTCCGACTAAAATGCAGGATAGGGATTATGCTGTATTCACTTTGTATAATATATATATTCTAACTTATATGACATTAAGAGAATATTTGGTTGTGATTAATGTAAGATTACTAAGATAATGTCATTTTTTATTATCTTGTTATCTCGCGTTTGATTGATAAATAATAAAACATTCCAATTTTTTATTTATATAACATAGGTTGTTTTGTATTCTTTCTCTGCTTTATCAAACATAAAAAAAAAATGTCCCTTTTTCATTTTTTTCAAATTTTACGTATACAAAATTATTTTTTTTCATTTTCTTTAAAAAAAATGTTTTTTTCCTCTATGGAAGGGAAAAATATGTTTGAACAGCAGATCGTAGATGTAGCAGGGAGTCAGACAGAGACAAGACTATATACGGGTAAAGAATCTAGCTGTGATTTGACATTTTGACTGAGTCATGAAAGCTTCAATGGTGCACACTACACACAGCTGGCATTGCAAAATGCCAACTGGTGTTTGATCCCTCCTCACAGTTATAGACGTGTTTTAGGACAATAAATTTTTTAGGGTGCATTTAGTTCGAATTAATATTAGATAATATAAGTAATAAAATTTAAATTGTTCAAATGATAATGTTTAATCGATAAATAAAAAAATATTATCGAAAAATAATATTACTAATAATAATTTCAGAATAAGTTAAAAGTAATCTTATATCTTTAGATTGAGATGTTTATAAAACTTACCCCTCCCCTTCTATTTTTTATTCTCAATACTAAATGAGTTCTCGTATATATGTGTATAATTTTGGGAAAAAAAGAAAAGCGTATAGTATCTGAGTTGCAATTAGCAACAACTGTTATTAAAGCAGAGCAGCTTATCACCAGTATATCAAGGGAAGGAAAGTCAATAGCTTTGCATTAGGGCATAAGGCTATGTATGGATAAATTATATACAAACAACATCATGGAGATAAGTGTTTCAACTTCCATCTTCTTCAAGAAACATTGCATCAAAGGGAACGGCACAGTGATGAAGACTAAGCAGTAGCAGCGGCCTCTTCCTCGGCATAATGTGAAGCTGGGAGAAGGGTGCAGATTAGGTTGCGGTCACCGTACACATTATCCACACGCCCTGAAAGCAGTCCCCATTGTCAAGTTTCATTAATAATCAAGCAGCGTACTGAAATGCAGATGGACATTTTAATGCAATGTTTCTATTGTACAAGCCATTCAATGAGCAATCACACATTTGTACGTGGAGCCTAAGGAATTTAAAATAAAAATAAATAAATAAATAAAGAACTACAGTAAATTTAAAGGTCCCATGTGAAAAATGATTGCAGTCTGATGTAGCCCACTGTATTATTCATGGCTGTTGTTCTGATTCTTAATAAGGAAACTGAACTTGGAATGCAAAAATGGTAAGATGGACTTGCATACCAGTACTAGGCCAGAACTTAGAAGTGCGGAGCCAGGAAGCAGGGAAGGCTGCATATTCCCTAGAGTATGGTTTTGTCCATGCATCTCCCATGAGCAAAGATGGTGGATGAGGCGCTCCCTGCACATGCTCAATTTAGATAATAGATCTAAAAGTTCATGAACTAAACTATAATTCTACAGAGAACTAAGAAATGGAATCATCAATTCTAGTAGCTAGGTAACCGAAGAAACAGCCAGGGTGAGAAAAAAAGCCTTCACCTTCAGGACATTGTTGTGGATATCAGCCTTTCCTTTCTCAATCTGTGCAATTTCTTCCTTGATGGAGATAAGAGCATCACAAAACCTGTCTAACTCTGCCTGCAAATATATTGAATTTTGTGAGAAAGAGAGAGAGAAAGAGAAAGACTTAACAGAGAACAGATTGTTAACAAGTCATACCTTGCTTTCACTTTCAGTTGGCTCAATCATGAGTGTGCCTGGAACAGGCCATGACATTGTTGGTGCATGGAATCCATAGTCCATCAGACGCTTGGCAACATCTTCAGGCTCTATCCCAGCAGTATTCTGCAAAAATAATGGTTTGCATTCAGTCATGGAACAAGTGGATAAAAGAGAAAATTAATTACAACATTTGTTGAGAAAGAATAACCTTAAACCCTCTCAAGTCCACAATGAATTCATGAGCACATGTTCCATTGACACCGCGGAAAAGAACAGGGTAATGATTCTGGAAAACAAACCAATCACCAACAGAATATTATGTAACTAAACCATAATTATCCAGAATTTAACTTCAATGGAAAGCAATATAAAAGGTAAATCAATAATGAGTCCCATGCACACACCATTTCCTTTTAGGAAAAAGTAAGTTTGAGCATAGAGTTTTGTCATCTTGACAAATAGAACTTTGACAAAAGAGTGACTATGTTATCAGCCGGGCATTGCACCCACCAAATTTTAATTATAGATCATAAAGCAAAAGACACAAGGGAAAGCTAGGAACCTCCAAACGTTTTGCCATGTAGTTTGCATTCAGAATAGCTATCTTAGAAGCGTCAGTAAGTCCCTTAGACCCCATCATGGCTATGTAAGTATAAGAGATTGGCAAGATAAGTGCAGAGCCCCAAGGTGCAGCTGCAATGGTACCCAGGGGTTGGGTCTTCTCAGGGGCAGGTATTCCACCGGTGGGTACCTTCATGACAACAAAAAGGTTAAAAATGAATGACAGGTGTATTGCAGCAACAGAATACATTACCATTAATAAGGTAATCTCAAATCACTAATAAAACTTAATGATCCTAGGAGTAGAATCTTTCAACCATTTGAGGTCATTTCATTTGTTAACAATAAGAAAGATAATGAAATAACAAAAGGTAATGCATGGTCCCGCTGTGTATATGTCAATACTAGTAAAAGAGAAGGCTCCATCGTAACAACTTATTTCAAGGAAGCATGCATTTCTTATTCTTTGTTGCTTCTTTATATTAAATGTGATAAGCCTCGATAAAACTCAGTGTAAACAGACAATAATACACATATTTAAATATTAATTTTTATATAATTAGTCAAAAATCAAATTTACCGATGCAACGTTTTTCCACATAAAAAGATACATATGATGCAAAGAAAGAAGGGCGAAAAAGTATGAAGTTGTAAATATAGATGATAAATGTAAGAGAGCATGTACCACTGGATGGGAAGGCAGAAAAGGTGCCAAATGTTTCTTCACACCAATAGGACCCATACCAGGACCTCCACCTCCATGAGGAATGCAAAATGTTTTGTGAAGATTGAGGTGGCAAACATCAGCTCCAATGTAACCAGGGCTTGTCAGACCGACCTGGGAAAGCAAATATTTTCTCAGACTTTTTCTTAACCTCGATGGAATGAGGAAATTTTCTCATACTTTTATTGAAGAGTTTATTTACATAAAAAAAAAAAAATTAGAAGGTTCACTACAATAAGATGTAGAGATGCATACAAAAGGTAACATTCAAATGACACAATGCAGAAGTAGATCTTAAGTATCAACATTATGAAGCTTTACATAAATTAAATCTGCAAGTTTAAATTCTAACTCCCATCTAAACCAGAGAGGCAGAGACCAACCCTTTTTCCCCAATAGTTACAAAAATAGATGCATTTAATTAATTGAAATTCAAGCAAATAATATGGTAGGCTTGAGAATTGAAATCAACATGTAAATAGGAGTTCATAGGAACAGAGAAGGAATGCAGACCTGAGCATTCATGTTAGCCCCGTCCATGTATACTTGGCCTCCATTATCATGAATTATCTTACATATCTCATCTATACCTTCCTCATAGACTCCATGAGTTGAAGGGTATGTAACCTGAAATTTAGATTAAAATCAGATAAAAGCTGAAATTGCACCAGGTAAGCATTTCTTCAAATCCCCTAGTTTCTTCAATGATTGCTATCCATGGAACATAACTTCCAGTTCAAGATGCAGAAATCCATACCATAAGAGCTGATAGTTTATCCTTATTAGCTTCTGCAGCCTTCCTTAACTCTTCAATGTTGATGTTCCCCTTTGCATCCGTTCCAACAGCAACAATCTTCATCCCGCACATGGCAGCACTAGCAGGATTTGTCCCGTGTGCAGAAACAGGTATAATGCATACATCACGGTGATGGTCTCCTCTTGACTACAGTTTTCAAGTCAAATCATTGTAAGAAAACAAAAGAGTGTTTCAGGAGATGTTAGTGAGGTTTTATGACTTCAAGATAGTCACAAAAGAATACAGCAAGAATTAAAAAAAATGAAAAAAAAAAGGAATCCTCCCAACAAGATTGCATATTCCCCAAATTCACATACCATGAGCTCTGCATTACATTATAGTCAGGTCATGGATATTCAAAAGGCCCTTCTGAATGACTTCAAAGAGATCTGTAAATTATATACTTAATGTGCAGAAGGCATTTTATTTATATTGTGCTAATTAGGAAGCTTAACCTGAAAGACTGACTAAAACTTTTTTTCTTTTTCTTTTTTTGTTTTTCTGGGCTCAGCATCAAAATGAGTTTCAGGGAGAAACCTCAGAAATGCAAACCTGCACCTTTTTTGAAACAGGGAAGTGGAAATAGTTTGAAAACATGGAATAACTCAATGTACCTTGTGATATGCACGGATAACCATCAGCCCAGCATACTCGCCAGCAGCACCAGCATTAGGTTGCAAAGAGAAAGAATCAAAGCCAGTAATGGTACACAGAAGTTCACCCAGATTTGTAAACATTTCCTGGAAAAACAGAAACCATATATTTTCAAGAAACAGTTTACATAGAACATAAGAAAAGAAGCATGTATCTGAAAGTTCCATTTCAAGAAACATGAGTTTCTAAATACCTGATAACCCTGAGCCTGTTCAACAGGGGCAAAAGGGTGGATGTTAGTGAAGTTAGGCCATGTCACTGGCATCATCTCAGCTGTTGCATTCAATTTCATTGTACAAGATCCCAATGGAATCATACTGTGGCACAATGAAAGATCCTTTGATTGTAATAGATGAATGTATCTAAGCAATTCATGCTCTGTGTGGTACCTAATGAAAAATATATATATAAGTCAAAGTGTCCTCTAAACTGTGAACAATCAGTAGTTTGAATATTGGAAACAATTATACGTGTTAAAGATGGGGTGTGTCAGAAATGGGCTCTCCCTTGTTAGCCCAGAAGGAATTGCAGTCTGAACCTCTTCTGCAAGTGATGCGGCAGTGAATGAAACCTGGCAGCTCAAACATAAAAGGTGCCGATTAAACGAAAAGAAAAGTAATAAAATTATAATTAATTTGCAACAACATAGTTGTGATAGAAAGAACCATAATACTCACAGGTTTGCCACCAGCGAAAACTTTGAAAAGCTTATCAACATCCTCCAAGGTAGTTGTTTCATCGAAAGAAACAGTGATCTGAAAGACAACAGAACTCCAATATCTCATTACACATGATCAAGACAATTAGTCTGCACAAAAGGCAAAAGTTATACTTACAGTGTTGGAGTCCACAACCCGGAGATTAATTTCACTCTTGTAGGCAGCTTTGGCAATGGCATGAGCATCCACAGACTTCACTTTCACAGTGTCAAAGAAGGGAAGGTCCTGGACTTCCACTGTCCCAAGTTTTTTCAGCCCAAGTGCAAATGTCCCAGCAAGACCATGGACCCTTTGGGAAATGGTTTTAAGGCCCTCAGGTCCGTGATAAACAGCATACATAGCCGCCATGTTTGCAAGTAATGCCTAGATAAAACAAGATAACAACCAAAGCAAAGCAATTCATTAAACATATGCTAAGGGTGTGCTCTGTTTGTAGAGAACATATGAAAAAAACATGTTGATTGTTAAAATCTTGAGCTAGTTAGACTGTGTCTCAAACTGTATTACAAAAACTATGGCACTTTCTCAATCTTGAAACTAGCAATCCCTACAGGTAAAACATAAAAGCAATGGGATACACAATAATCTCTTACTTGAGCAGTGCAGATGTTACTGGTAGCCTTATCCCTGCGGATATGCTGCTCCCTCGTCTGCATCGCCATGCGGAGAGCAGGCTTCCCTGAAGAATCAACACTAACACCAATAATTCTCCCGGGCATCATCCTTTTGTACTCCTGAGAGGTAGCCAAAAATGCTGCATGAGGGCCTCCATACCCCATTGGCACACCAAACCTCTGAGCAGAGCCAACAACAATATCAGCCCCCAATTCACCCGGAGGCTTCAACATTGTCAATGCCAACAAATCTGATGCCATAACAACCTTAACCCCATTAGCATGAGCGTTCTTAATAAAGTCCCCATAATCTAAAACTTCACCCTCAGTGCCTGGATACTGAACCAGAACCCCACAAACATCACCCGATTTGTAATCAATATCCTTAAGATCTGAAACAACAACTTTCAGATCAAAACCTTCGGCTCTAGTAATACAAATATCAATGGTTTGAGGGTGGCAATTGCTAGCAATAATAAATGTCTTCTTCTTTCCCTTCAGTATATTATTACACATTGCCATTGCCTCAGCAGCAGCCGTTCCCTCATCAAGCAAAGAGGCATTCGACATAGGTAATCCAGTAAGATCTGTGATCATTGTTTGGAAATTTAGCAAAGACTCAAGTCTTCCTTGAGATATTTCGGCTTGGTAAGGGGTGTACTGTGTGTACCAGGCCGGATTCTCCATTATATTCCTCAAAATCACAGGTGGAACAGAAGTGTTATAGTACCCCAGACCAATAAATGACTTATAAACCTTGTTCTTTGATGCCAAGTATTGCATGTGTTCAATCATTTGGCTTTCAGTTAAACCTTCATCAAACTTAGAAAACAGCATTGAATCAATTCTTATAGATTTTGGCACAGTAGCATCAATAAGTGAATCAAGGTTATCAAAACCACATAACTCCGACATTTTGGTTTGTTCTTCAGGGGTTGCTGAGTTATGGCGACGAGGGAAAGTATCACTTGGCTTCAGAGCCTCAACAGAGATGGCCCGAGTTTGTGACCCGAGACCATGACCGACACCATTAGAAGACACATTTCTAGACGGTAACAAGTCTGATCTTGTATTTCTGGACACAAATGGTGACAATGAAGAGACATACCTTGAAGGTGTGTACAAAGCAGTTGACTTTGATGAGTTCAATGATGATTCATGGTGGTGGCGGGACTGCTTCGACTCATTAACCAGGCGCTTAAGGATTGCCCGGTTCGCGAGCCTCCTTGCACGTTCCATGAATGCACAGAGATAGAGCGAAACACGGGCTCTTACGAAGTTAACGAAGCAAGCAAATGGGGTTGTTGAAAAGCTAGAAGGCTACAGAAAGTTAATGTTTTATTTTGGTTCCATAAATAGTGTATGGGGGTTGGTGATAAAGTGATACTATACTGGGTTTTTGTCTACATATAAATATATAAATAAAATTAAATAAATTATGAGTTCAAGATCTAGTGGTGGTGGTGGATGATGACTGAGCACCTATGAGATAAAGACACTGTTGAAGTTATCATATCACATTCTGCAAAACATAAAAAATGTATGGAAGAAATTGAAGCAAAAGAGATTTAGATTCAATGGATCAAAACGGTCTTTGAAATTTTATGGTAAACATTAGTTATATTTTGAGGAAATAGATCAGATTCTTTGGTGGCTGATTCTGTTTCACAATCGGTTTATCTCTATGTCTCACCTCACACATATAAAAACAAAATAAATTTTAGGGTTTAGCTTTGCCAAGTATTATTGATTATTATATAAGCACAGAAAAATCTTTTCTTTTTCCAAATCCACCACTATTTTTTCTTTTTCATATATCAGTTTTATCTACATTATTACGTGATAAAAAATAACTAGATGAAGATTTACTTTTTAATTTAAAATCAATTAACCATATTTTATCATATAAAAATTAATACAAAAATAATTTATATGTAATATTATTGTTTTCTTTATTATGCTTTTTCCCCAAATTGAAATATAAAATTTGGTATGTTTGTTTGGTTAGGTGTGAGATTCGGTGGAGGATAAAATTGGAATTGGAAAAATGGTATAAGATCATCCTTGGGAGAAATGTCTGTGGCTGACATTTTACATCATTGTACCTATAACAAGTCAGTGTTAGTTTGGTTGCAGATACGGTTTGGTCTTGTTGGTGTAACCACAACCTTTCGATTTAAAAACCAGCGGTCAGGATGAGACAATATTACAGCAACTCTGGTGGTGTTGTAAATGGAAGCAAATAGGTTTGCGGTCACTTTTCAAATGATTTTCAAATTTATATTTATACTAGATTTTATATAATTAATTAAATAAATTTTTTTTTTTTATAAACCCGATAATTATCTGTACTGCGACTCGAATCCAAGACTTTCTTAATATAGTTAATCTCATGATTAAAAGTAGGGATAAGTAAATCTAGGTACCCAGCCAATTCTAATGAATTATAATCGGAACTGAAATCGGTCGGTTCCTTGGATTTGGAACTGAAACAAGAACCGATCCGATTCTAGGTATTCGGTAAATTTACATATACGTCTGATAGTCTAAAAATGACAATTATACCCCTAAAAATTACAAGTACACTCCAATAGTTTATAAAAATTACAAATACATCCCAAGTACCCCGTCAGTTTCATCCCAGGTACCCGGACCTCAATTCTGATTCCCATTCCGATTCTTGAAGTGATGGAACTGGAACTGGACCTACACATGATCGGTTCCACAAAATTTGGAACCGAAATCGACCCTATGTGAACCGTTTTTTATTCTCTCCTTTACCTATGCTCATCCCTAGTTAAAAGGGCTTGTCATTCGAGGACAAAAAGGAGAGGTTAATTAAATGATTTTCATATTTGGTAAGTTGGTGAGTGAATGTTTTAATTAATTTGGCAATGCTATTTCTTAATTAATCTGGAGAGGCTAAGAAAATGATATTGATAGAGAAACACAGGGTGGAGAGGCTGAACCAGATCTTACCTACCAAAGTAGAGAACAATCTACATGTTGAGAAAAGAATCAAATAATTTAATAAGATAATTATAACCCACATTGGAATTAGATATTGAAGCCAATCCATGGAGTATCTCTGAATTTAATATAAGTTCGTTCGAGACTAGGAACAGGATAGGAGTAATGTATTATTCTATTTTAATAAAATATTTATTTATTTCTAAGTGACTTCAATTTGTCACTAAGTTTGTTTGACCCTCTTCACCAAGCCGTCAACCATCTATTATAAATAGAAATAGAAATATCAAGATTCATGTTCATATTTCCATTTCCAATCAAAAAATTTAAAACTAAATTCCCCTTATTTCTTATTTATCAAATTAAATGATATGCTAACAAACAAAA
>WYDK02118171.1:794470-804713 GCA_009867345.2 Toxicodendron radicans
AAAAACCACTTACATGCTAAAGACACCCATATCCTGATTTGTTCTAAGGGAAGGTCACTGTTCCAAGCATCCGACAAAGGAAGCTCACTGTTCCAAGCATTCCTGGTTTGAGGGCCGTTTTCCAATGAAGTTATCAATCTGCGAATAAGAGGCACTAGTTGCTCTTGTACGCCAATTGCATTCATTACCGAAAAGCTTCGTCCTGAATCCTTTTTAGCCGCCTTCTTGAACTCATCTCTCAAGTTCTCCAAAAACTGCTATGCACCCAGCTTCCCTAATCCCTCATCCACAATCATGAAATAAACATACCCATCTCCCATCAAAAACCCGTACGTCCTTTTACCTATGGTCTCAAAATACCACTTATGGAAAATGAGAGTCATTCGCAGACACAAGACAACCATAATCTCAATCTCATGATCTCTATTATGTGCATACAAAACCTGGTTACCCCTCGACACAGAACAATAATGAACAATATTCTAAATCGAACCCATTTACTGACGCCAAAACCACAACCAATCTACTGAAAAATCAAGTTCTCCATCAGATGACAAGGGCATACTACAAAAACAATGACATGCAATAGATTCAATAAAAGATTATACAATTACACAATGGCCTTTAAAGAATCATTTTTAAAAGCAAATTAAAAATTAAGATAAGAACAGACTTTCAAAGGGTTAAAATTAAACACAAAGTAAACCGATTGTATATATAAATTGCTTCTCTAACGCGGACGTATGAATTTTTTAAAAATCCAGATAATATTCATAAGCGTCAGCAAACCGTTCAACATGCGCATATGATAATTTTGTGTACTACGTGGTTATATAATCAAGTAGTTTTCTCTAAACACCTATTGGGAATCAAACCATGACCAACCTTTGAAGATTTAAATCCATGGCACACAATAACAAGCTCCTTTGAACTCGTTTCATGCAAGATACCCACAAGCTTCTCACCGTTGTTATTATGTATTATAACTCTCTGATGATAAAGCCCTGTAACAAAGCGAAAGTGTAGACATCTACAAAGCTTAATTTAGAGTTGTTTATCTGATAAACTCGAACTAAAGATGATTAAATTTTCATATATATCAAAAGGGTATTAATATATCGTTACTAGTATCAATTACGATCGTCAAGTTAAAGGGAACATTATGAATATACAACTGGCAAACCTCACCTGAGAGCTGAACTTTTCCTTGATGAGTCTGAGTGGAGCGAGTCATGGTCGAAACGCCAACTCACCTGACACTTGCTTAAGGAGAAACTTTGAAGAACAAACTAAGCAAATAAAGGTCCGACACAAGCCCCTTCCTAATCCTAACCTAAGTTATTTAGTTAAGTTCAGTTAATAATACATGTTCAAAACAAAAAAATAAAAAAAAAACAAAAAAATCCCTTTATTTTTTTTTAATTTAACATTTAAAAAAAACATGGATAATATAATAAATGATATGAGAATACTGTTTCTAGATAAAGGCATATTTAGGATTAACAGAATTTTACATCTTCAAATGTGTTCATACTATCATGTCATTGGATTAAATTTTTTCTATTATATCAATAAACTTATTTTTCTCAACATCATAAAATTTCAACTTTGTAACTTGAATATATGATGAAGATTCCATAATTTAATGTGAAAAAAATATTGTTTTTATTTAAAATGTTTAATCACCTTGAAAATGTGGAAACTCTTACAATTTTATTCATTTTTCTTAAAATAATAATAATTCACATTTCATTTCTGAATGAAAAACTAAAGGCATAACATGAACAATTAGTAGAAGAAGAAGATTCAGTGAGACAAGGGAATTATCTCATGCCTGTCTCACATACAAAATCACGGTAACAATAAACATAAAAATCTCTTCCTCCACAAAACGAGCAAAAATATTAATAAAATAAAAATAAATAAGAGCTTTACAACTAAACAGAAAAGAACCAAATTCTAAATTGAACATTATTTTGATTCTGAACCGTATAAGCAAAGAACAGTTGGGAAGAATACGTAAAATAGAGGAGACAGATTAAACATCCCAACGAGCTTAAAAATAACTAGTCAAGGTAAATGCTACTGCCATTAACTTCTTCTATAGCTTCTGTTCAATTTAGAAACACAGGTTATACATGAAATAGTCTACCAGATATGGAACTACAGTAGTTCTCGAACAAAAAGGCCACTGAGTAACTAAATTATGCACATTCAATTCAATAAATAGCCGAGGCCTTACCAGCCTCTCTCAGACTATGATCCCACAGGTGCAATGCCTTTGGCCTTAGCTGCAGCAGTTGCAGCTGCAGCTGCCGCGGCTGCTGCTGCAGCGGCTGATGCAGTTGGATTAGGAGTTGATGGAGGTTGCACTGGGTTGGATTGTGAACTGCTCTGTTGTGCAACTAACTGCTGAGGTTGCTGCTGCTGCTGTGAATTGACTTGGGCAAGTAGACTTTTGATCTGATTTCCAGTGAGTGTCTCGTGCTCAAGCAATGCATTAGCCAGTGCATGGAGCTCCTTGCTATGGGTGGTGAGAATAGTTTTTGCATTGTTATAAGCCCTTTCCAGAAAGTACTTCACTTCTTTCTCAATAAGGAGCCTAGTCTCTGTGCTCATGCTTTTACCATTGTCATCATAATTGTGAGTGACAACACCAACTTCTTTACTCATGCCATATTTTGTAACCATTGCTCTTGCAAGGTTAGTTGCTTGCTGTAGATCAGAAGATGCACCAGAAGTAACTTCACTTTCTCCAAAGATGAGCTCTTCTGCAACCCTTCCCCCCATGCAAACATCAAGCCGAGCAAGCATCTGTTTGAGGGAAATGCTTGTTTCATCCTTATCAGGCAATTGGGAAACCATGCCAAGGGACATTCCTCGGGGAACTATTGTTGCTTTGTGAACTGGAAGCGCCCCATCAGTATGGATGGCCACAAGGGCATGACCACCCTCATGGAAAGCTGTCAGTTTCCGTGATTCATCAGAAATGACAGCTGACTTGCGTTCACTTCCCATCATGATCTTGTCCTTTGCATACTCCAGATCAGCCATTGTCACAGCCTTGGCTCCATCCATTGCAGCCTTCAGTGCAGCAATATTGACTAGGTTTGCAAGATCAGCACCTGAGAACCCAGGAGTCCCTCTAGCAATGATCATCAAATCAACATCATCAGCCTTCAAGACCTGTAATTTAAAAAAAAAAATTAGGTATTTTAGCATATAGGTAGAGAATATCACTCAAAACTTATGATGGTAGTAGCACGAGTTGAAATATTTAGTACATCCAATGAGGAACTATCCCATGAAGGCTAATATTCTGGTCTGTAAGACCCATACCCATGCAAACCCGTGGCAAAGCCGGCAGGGTTACGATAAAAGTGCGATATAAGCATAGGCAAAATATCCTCACAAAAAACAGAACTATTATATGAATTTCATGGCTTAGTTTGATTATCATGGTCCAGCATTGGTTTAATTGTATGTCAGCTGGTAAAAGAAAAGGGAAGAAGTCACAATTCTGGAAAAAGTTTATCATCAATTGGATATAACACATCGCTAATAGAACAAATACTTCAGCCAGGACCATCAAGGTAGACATTCCAAAACCAAAGCATTGTCCAGGATCAGCAGAGCTGGTGATTGTCAACTTAGCCTAAGATTTCCAATACACCTTAAGAGTCTTTTTTCTCAGGAACAAAAAATACCTTTGACATGTGTGATTCCATAATCTGCCTTCGTCCTTCTACATCTGGATTCGGAACAACAATGTGGCGATCAAATCGTCCAGGTCTTACAAGCGCCTTGTCCAATGATTCTGGGAAATTAGTTGCAGCAATCACGATAATTCCTTCATTTTGTTTAAAGCCATCTAGCTCTACTAGCAACTGGTTCAAAGTCATCTTCATGTATTGTTGGTCCTTAGGATTACGGCTTCCACCTATAGCATCTATCTCATCAATAAATATTATACATGGTGACCGCTTCTTTGCTGCAGAAAAGAGATCTCTCACTCTCCGAGCTCCAACGCCAACAAACATCTCTTCAAACTCGCTGCCACTGCAGGAAAAGAAAGGAACCCCAGCTTCTCCAGCAATAGCTCTTGCCAACATGGTTTTTCCGGTGCCAGGTGGACCAACAAGCAAAACACCTTTTGGGAGCTTGCCACCTAAACGAGTGAAGCGCTGTAACAAGGAAAGCCAAAAACTCAAGGAATCAAAATCAACCTTCCTTTCGGTTAAGAAACATACTGAAAGAGGGAATGTCCAACATTTCAATCACAAATATCATAGATATTGCATCTTAATTTATGATTCTAGACCCATTCTATGCACTCAAATTGTCATATCTCCGAGAGAAGAGAGAAGGGTATATAAACAGAATTTCCATACTCGCTGAAGAATGATCAATTGCCTGATGTGACATTAGGACTGAACAATATTGTCAGCATCCAACATATTAAGGAAAATCAAAGATTTACAATTTTTTAAGCAAAGTTATCACTAAACAAACATCTCATTTCCAACATAGAAACTTCACTTCACTTCAGTGAAATCTCACCCACCAAGGATAAAAATAGCAGAAAACCTCTAACATATCAAAGATTGATCACATAGGTAGAATAAGCAACATGCTAGCCCAGTCAGAAGCAAGACAACCAAAGGGCCTAGTTTAACTCATTGATAACACCTAGATATGTATGCAACTACCAGCATAATTTCTCCATCATATAGACCCCAACATAATTTCTCTTCTAAGTGTGCAACTTGCACAACCATTTAAGAGTCACTGTCCCATAAACATTCACACAGAGATAGACTAACAGTAGTTCAATTGTATGCACTCACGCATACACAGAGAGATGATTATTAGTAATTTACCTTTGGATCTCGAAGATAGTGGACAATTTCTTCAAGCTCTTGTTTTGCCTCGTCAACACCCTTTACATCACTAAACTTTGTGTTAGATTCCATGCTAGGCTGCACTTCTTCATGCAAACCAAGTCCTAAAACATAGAGAATCGCGAATAAGAAGAACTGTGTTACATTAAATTCAATTTGAATCTGTCCCAGTGACCAATATCATAGTAAAACCAAAAGGTATCATTATATAGTTATACCTTTACTGATTCCTCTATCCTCAATAAGTGCTCCAACACCAGAAATCAATAGAAAACCCAGTGCAATTGTGCGAATTGTACGCCACAACTGCTCTTTAAAATGCCCTCCTTCAGCTGCCACCATGTGTATAGGAGCCCTGGCAGTTCCAAGAATACCATCTTTTGTTGATTTTCCCACATTCTTAAAAGCTGAAAAGGCTCCTATACTTTCTTCTTCCCTTGCTGAGTTGGCAATACCTACAAAAATCATAGAAACCTCTTGCTTAACAAATAAAAAATAAATAAACAACATCTGTAACAAAGCAAAAACACATTCAAAAATTTAAACAGATAAACTCAGTCCAGATTTCAAACTAGTAGGGATCCACTTTGCTCACTTTTTCGATATCAATACCAGCATGCCCACTTGGCAACATGCATATCAGAATCAGGAATGTGTTGTGAAACCCAAGGATAATATGCAAAATGATTTAAACATCTCATCTTCATTTTGCCCAACTTTGCACTCCATCAGTATATTCAATGCCCACAATAGTGATATACTTGTAAAATAAAAAAATTATTTTCCCACCCACCTCTTTGCAATGTCTTAAGCAGCTCACTGCCATCAAGCCTGTCAACTTTAACTAATGCTTTAACATATTCAGAGAGTGCTGCCAGGTTAGAATGTAATGACGGTTGGCTTTCAAACAGTCTAATCACTGCTTCAGGATCATTTCGACGGTAAAGTTCTCGAAGGTGGGCAACCTCAGTTGCCTCATCTGCATCACGTATTCTACGAGCAAAATTACCAGCATAACTTGCCTGAAACCTTCGTTGAGCACTGTTACCTGTAAAAAGAAGGAAAAGGAAAGTATTCTCATAACTGAAAACAAAGAAAAACAAAAAAGATTGCCTAATCTTTTGCTTCATGTAATGCCTATACAAAGTTCAAAGGCAAAAAAGAAAATGGAGCAACTCTTTCTGTTTTTAAGATATTTAGAAGCAGAACAGCAAACTATCAGAAAACTCCCAAAGCAACAAACTTCATCAAAACAAAGTAAGTAAGTCTTAACCAAATAACAACAACCTATTAACTATTAGAAAACAAAAACCAATAATAAAAGTGAGACAGATGTAAAACTTCTAGATGACATAGAAATGCATACCTCCAGCACCTCCAAACTTGTTGACAGGATAAGTTCTAACAAACAGATTTTTGACTTGACCCAACTCAGATCGATGCTTAGAAACCTAATGAAGCAAAATATGAAGTTCAATTGATGAAAAAAAGAAAGAGCACCGGAAAACACAGAATATCAATAAATCAGCTGTGAAACATGAATGTTCAATCAAGATTCAGCTCTAACAATATTTAGCCAAACACAGACTAATTCATATTAAATAAAGATACAATCTCAAACGAGACCTAATAAATATCTCCCTATCCTGTCCAAAATACATCAATATTTTATTCAGAATCCTACCTTAACACAGAGCTCTCGTTTTAATCAATAATGCAAATAGTTACAAATCAAATACACCTTAATTCAAAATTAGCCAAGATTACTAATTAGGGATTCGCTAAACAAATCGAATCCCCAGTTATATTAAACTTAGGGTTTCTGTAGTCCATCGAATTTACAAACTGTTTCATCAAAAATATATATTTTTTAAAAAGGAGCTATATAACCAGCTATAATTAATTTAAAAACAAATCAACTAAGGATATGAGCAACTGACATCTGTGATTAGGCGCCTCAAAGCCATAGCCTCTTCAGAGAGCACGATATGTATGATCTTAATTAAACAACCCTCCCTTCTCCTCTCGGTTTACCTTAAAAAAAATAGTAAATAGTTTCTCTTAAAAGTACATAATATATATGGTGCGTTTGGTTGGGAAGAAAATGAGGAAACGCGAGAAATAGACGAAGAGACTGGAGAGGGCGGGCGAGATAAGAGTTTGCGTTAAAAGACGTAGGTGTAAAAAAAAAAAATGGGCTGAACCCGGCGGGCTGCCAACGGGCAACCCGGCGGGCCTAAAGATAATAAATTCAAAAACCAATTTTACCCTCAAAATATAGCCGTTTTATAGTTGTTAGAGGACTTTTTTTGGTCATTTCCTTTTCCCTTTTTTTCTATAAATAGAACCTAAACTTATCATATTTACTCATATCTAAAATTATCTCATTTTCTTCAATTACTCTTGCTCTAAAAATCTCTCAAATCTCAGTTATTAATTTGCTCTCATTTTAATTTTTATTATTTTCTGCAATTTTCAATTCATATTTCCAAATTTCAATTATTCTTGTTTAATTCTTTTATATCAATTTTTTTATGGATAGATATTTACATAGTCCCACCATCAATTTCGATGATGATGAAAAAAATTATCCTACTCCCCATTCAAACAATATCGTTTTCCCATTCTTAGAATATGATACACCTCATAATATTCCCCCCCTTCCTCCCCATATTGCTACAACTCTCAATGGTTCTAAAGGATCTCGTTCTCGTAATCGTCGTTCTCGTTCAACTTCATCTACAGTAGAAGATAGTTCATCAACTAATACAGGTAATATTTGGCGTTATAATCCTGATATATGTAGGAAACAATTAGCTTTATATATTGCTATGACTGATCAACCTATTGATATGACTGAAAATAAATATTTTGAAAATTTTGTTAAAAAATCATTTTTACCAGAATTTAAAACTTTTTCTAAAACTTCAATTATGAATGAATTAATAAATATATTTAACAAAATGAAATTAGAATTAAAAAATAAAATACATAGTTCTCATGTTAGTGTGGCTCTAACAGCCGATATTTGGAGTGGTAGAGCTAAACAAAATTATATTTGTGTGACTAGTCATTATTTTGATAACGAATATAACTTAAATAAATCTTTATTAGGATTTAAATTAATGGATGTAAATCATAGTGGTGAACAAATTTATTTTAAAATTGTTGAAGTTTTAGAAGAATATAATTTGGTTAACAAAGTAATAAGTCTAACTTTAGATAATGCAAGTGTTAACAGTAGAGCTATAGATTTTTTTAAACAAAGTTTTCCTTTTTATGACAATTTAAAATATTTCCACCAACGTTGTGCATGTCACATTATTAATTTAATTGTGAAAAGTGGTATGAAAAGAATTATAAATAATATTGATAGAATTAGGAATTGTTTAGCTTGGATTACTAGTAGTAGTAGAAGAAATTCTGAATTTATAGATGCTTGTATAACTTCAAATTTGTCTCCTATAACTTTTGCATTAGACATGCCAGATATGTGGAATAGTACTTATTTAATGCTTGATTCATGTTTACCTTATGCAAATTTAATTAGTTATTTTGTAGTAAATAAGAAGTGTCCTCATATTTTGATAGAAAGTGATTGGCATATAGCTAAAATATTTCATTCTTTTCTTAAAAGTTTTTATGATGCCACTTTAAAACTTTCTGGTATATATTATCCTACTAGTCCATTGATATTACATACAATTATAAAAATTTCAAATTTATTTGCTCGAAACAGAAATAATGAAATTTTAGCGGGACCAATAGAAGCAATGGAATTTAAATTTAAAAAATATTGGAAACCTATTCCTTCTCTTTATTGTTTAGCTGTCATATTTGATCCTAGGATTAAATTAGAGGGTTTAGAAACAATTTTAGACATGTTAAGTGAACTTTTACTAGAAGAAGATTATGTCAATCAACTAGGACAAATAAGAGAGTGTCTTGGCGAGATATATTTGCAATATGAAAGCAGGTATGGGAACCAGCGAAAAGGTGCAATACATGAGGAAGAACTAGCAAAAGACACAAGTTCAACCTTCAACTTATGGAGTGCATTTAATAGGCGAAAGAAGACCCGATCCCAAAGCACAACCTCCTCCTCCTCTTCAGAAGCATTAACAACGAATATAATTTCCTCCCTGAAGAGTAATGAGCTTCACCAATATTTGGGAACCCCTGAATTGCTACCAAAAGATCCACAAGAAATTGCCAACTTTGATGTCTTAAATTATTGGAAAACCAGAAAAAATATTTTTCCGGTACTATCAAGACTTGCACTTGATGTTTTCTCTGTTCCTGTCTCTACCGTCTCATCAAAACAAATATTTAATGCAAGTGGAAAAATTTTATCAGAAAGGAAGGTTAAACTTTCACAAAAAATGATTGAAGTTCTCACATGTGTTGGAGATTGGGAACGGTCGCGCTATCAAAATCAATACGAGATTGTCGACGATACTTTAATAGAATCATTTCAATTTTGTAATTTAGATGATATAGATGAGGGAGGTCCTAGTGAACCCTCAAATTAGTTGTTTTGTAAATTGTAACTTTGTAATTTGTAAATTAACTGTCAATTATTGCACTCTTTTTTCCTTACCAAGTTTTTGTCCCAATTAAGTTTTTCTTGATAAGGTTTTTAATGAGACAATAATTGTTGTAATTTTCTATTTTATTTTTTGATAAATGAATAAATCTATTTTTTCATATCTTACAATTTAATTGTATTAAAATTAATTTAATTAAATTGATATTTAAAAAGTTAACTACAAAAAAATTACACAAAGGACAAAAACATTAAAAAAAAGTTAATTTTTTTTTAAAAATATTTCGTGAGCCAGTCCGGCCCGGACAGCAAAAAACCTGTCGGGCTCTGGTTACCGGGCTGGACTTTTAAAAAAAAAGTGCGGGCTGGGCCGCCTGCATTTCCACCTCTAGTTGATTATTGGAGTTTGTGCAATGTCGTTAATGCCCTTGTTTCGAAATAGGTATCAACAACGACAGGTTGATTTTTGAAGCAAACCCCCAATAGTAAAATCCTCTACAAAAAGTACGTGTGTGTCCAGTCCATGTTTCATGGTCCACCTCTAAATGCATCGGAAATTCATTTTAATGTAGGTGTGTGTCCAGTCCATGTCTTGGGCCCAACTTCCCGTTCTTGGGCTTGTTAGAAATTTGTTATCACTCACAAAAATTTCTTAATTAATTTGCCAACATAAAAAAAAAAAAAAAAAAAAAAAAAAAAAAAAAAAAAAACTCCCCCCAAAAATCTAAAAAAAAATTTTTTAATATTTTTTTTTTTTATTACCATCCAAATTTTTTAATATTCTTTTTTTATTTTT
>WYDK02118171.1:810223-821373 GCA_009867345.2 Toxicodendron radicans
CAAACGTGCCATGCGACTGTCCTTTGCTGAATTTTGGCCGAATCCAGTGACGACAATCCCTACTACCACCACCACCTACTGAATCACTGGAACCTCCTCTTCAAAAGCTTGATACTCCCTTACCCGAATTGACCACAAATCTTCACCGACACACACATGTGATTCTTTGTGGGTTTCTTTGATTTTGATTGAGATTTTTGGTTGATTGATGATATTGAAGTGTGGAGTGTTTTGTGTTTGATTTTGGGTGGCCAGCCAACCTTTACTGAATTTTCCCCCTTTGTGCTTGTCCACCAACTGCATTTCAATAAAATAATATTTAAGTATTTTGTAATTATTGTCAACCAAACATATTAATTATTTATTCAACCCACACAAATCAAACATAGTAATAATTAATACACATTAATCTTTAAGATTGTATATTCTACTAATAGTCTTATCTTTTTAGTAATAAAACATTGTCTAAACCAAATACATCATAAGTATAACTAATATGTTCCATGATCATGCAAATATTAACTTTTATTCAATTTAATTTAAGAGAAAACTTAAACTTATATCATTTATGTACCCTCTCAAACTCTATCGAAACTCAAACCGTGGTGGCTTTAATACCACATGTGTACTGCACAAGGCATTACATGAGCTAAAAAGAGTTAAAAGAATTCTTTTAAGGGTGCGTTCTTTTATGAATTTTATATTTTTGTTTTCTGAATTTATAAGAATATTAAAAATGTTCGGAAAATATAAAAAATGAAAATGTAGCTCGACATGTTTGTCTGAAAACAGTATTTGAAGACACAGAAAATGAAAATACGTTCAACATGTTTGTGTGAATAAACATTTTTATGTGTTATGGCATCGACTTAAACGCTACAATACTTACAACATAGGTAAAGATATTGTGAAACATAAAATTTACCTAAATATATTTATAAAAAAAAAATAATATTGTACTTACAAAGGCTCTATATAAAATGTTTCATATAAAGTAATGTGTCAAAATATGATTGGATAAACTAATATAAAAATTAATAATATTTTTATATGAATGATTTTTATATTAATTCATCTAATCATATTTTAACTCATTATTTTGTATAAAAGACTTTGTATATAGTCTTTGTATGTGTAGGATTACTCTTACAAAAAAATGCTAATACATATGAATACCTAAGGTATAACCGGATTTTTATATTCTTGAAGGTAAGAGGTCAAAATTTAGATGGATAGTTGAGCAATTTACATTCACGTTTTCACTTTTACATGTAATTTTTTTTAAATTAATTTATTATTAATTATTAAAGAAAGAAGAGTAAATAACTTATTCTCACCCGAGGTTTAGCGAAATCCTATTTGATACCTCTTATTGCATTTATTACAGATTTTCACCCTTAAATTATCATTGTTAATGAATTTTGACTCATGCCTTGTGTTATTACCATGTTGCCTTTAACGTTTTATATCACCCCACCCTACCACCAATCACCATCACCATCCAGCCACCACCATCATCCACCAAACCCACTCGATCGTCGTTCAGGCTTGATCTGGCTTAATTCCAGCGCCTATTTACCAATCCAACACCACCATCGGGACCTCTTATCTCCCTTTCCAAAACCCCTCCACTTCCAACAATTCTCCCTTTCCAAAACCCTTTCACTTTTGGCTCTAAGTCGCAGTCTATCAGGCCCAATTCATGAGGTTTTTTCGACTCCAAAATCCCACCACTCACCACTATTATCCCACTTCCTCCTGAACAAAACTCCTACTAGCATTGACCACTGTTGCTTCCCAATAGCCGGCTGCCACCTGCTACAATTCAAGACCAAACCACCTCATCCCAAACCACCACCACAACCGACCCTTCTTCTTTCCCAACACCAGCCAGCCAAACCACCACCATAGTCGACCCATATTCTTTCCTAACACAATCACGACAACGCACAACAATCAAAAAAATAAATCAAACAAATGAAAAATCAATTTCACAACCTAATCAAACTCCAATTCAACAACTAAAAAAAAAACCTCCAATCAAACCCAATTTCAACGGATTTCACAAAACCCATAGTTGAGTGGTGGGCGTGAATGATGGGCAATCTTGATTGAGAAGGTTGGGGGTTTTGAAGGGGAGATGCATGTGAGTACAAGGGTGGTGTCATTTGGGGTTGAGGCCAGTGACACTACCAGATGGTGTCGGTGTTTTGGTGGAGATGACGAGGGGAAACAGTTGGTGGAGAGAAGAGAAGAAGAAACAAAAAAGAAAAAGAGGAGAAGAAAAAATGGGAATGGAAGAGAAAAAAAATATCTATTTTACCCTTCCAATGTTAAAATAAAAGTGATGGAGTTATTTGAAGATAGATAATTTAGAATAAATCAAACCAAGTATATCAAAGTTGGTATTTCCCAAACCGCGGGTGAGAATACATTATTTACTCAAGAAATAAAAACTAACCGTATCCCGAAGTGACCCTACCGTGGGGCTCCCACGCCTTCCCTCCCTAGTCCCTGCTCTTTCTATACCCCGTTGTATTACATTTCTTTTCTTCTTCTAGAAGTAACTCGAATCGCTATTATATCTCCACTGGCTCTTACAAATCATCATTCTAATTTCATATCTCCACCAATCCCCACTCATGCAAGAAACGGAGCTTCACGATTTGTCCGACGATGCTGATTATGCCGCCTCTATGGAGCAAGTAAGCAATTTACATTTACCCTTTACATGCTTTTCTCCTTTTTTGCTTCTTTCGATCGGATTGAATTCACTCATGATGTTAACGGAGATTCCGTCAAATTAATTTTAGGTTTTTTTTTTTTTTTTTTTTAAATTAGGGATCATCAAGCATGATGAGGACCGATAGCAGAAAGACTAGTTCGTCCAGTGAACCCGACGGTGCCGAAGTGGTTTATTTGAAAGATAACGTTACAATTCACCCCACTCAGTTTGCATCTGAAAGAATTAGCGGAAGATTGAAGCTAATTAAACAAGGCTCCTCTCTCTTTATGGTAAACATTAATTTTAATTATCCATTCTTTTTGTATCTATTATCATTTTCTTTTTAGAAAATTCCGATATCTATTAGCTGTTTTTTTTTTCTGTATCTATTATCATTTTCTATACAGTAATTCTATAACTCTATTTTGTTGGCTGTGGTAATAGACCTGGATTCCGTACAAAGGACCAAACTCAAATGCGAAGTTATCTGAGAAAGGTTTTTAGCTTTGGACTTGCTATGGTTATATGGAATACTGGAGGTGTAACTGTTTAGAAATGCTGAATTATTGTCATGTGTTTTTTTTTTGTTCCTTATGTAGATAGGAATTTGTACACCATAAGGGCGGTGCCTTTTACGGATGTGCGGTCCATTCGCAGACACAATCCAGCTATTGGGTGGCAATATATAATTGTTGTTTTATCATCAGGTAGTCAATTTGGGTTAACCAGAAAATTTTTTATGGTGTTTATGAATTGCTGCTTGTGCGCTTATATTTGGAGTTAATTATCTTTTTCAAAATTGTGATCTGCAATATTCCTTGTTATGTATTTATATACATGATCTAAACGGGAAATCTTTTTGCAGGCCTTGCTTATCCTCCACTTTACTTCTACAATGGTGGAGTTAGAGAGTTCCTTGCTACTGCAAAGCAACATGTTGTTCTTGTGAGGTCGGTAATTGTTTATTTTATTTCTCACCTTCTCTTAGTCAGTACTTAGGGTTTTAATTTTTGTAACCTTATTTATCTTAGGCTCATGATGCCACTCTTGCAACTTTCTTATTTCACATACTATTTCAGGTCAGCAGATGATGCAAATGTATTTCTTGTCAATGATTTTCAAAGTCCTCTGCAGGTATGTATCACACTAGTTTACTTTGGTTGAAGATCAATAACGCTTCTTCCATTTATTGGTCCAATATATTTCTCTATAGCAGCATTTCCTGTATTTGGAGTTGAAAATTTGTTACTTGGAGGATGTTAGGAATCCCACATTGGAAGAGAAATGGGTGGACATGTGGGTTATAAGGATTTGGACACCCTTCCTTGGTAAGCCGGTTTTCCAAGGTGAGTTCTACCCAAGCCCAATAAGACCCATTGTCCAACCCAATTATTTGAAATATTGAAGTGGGTTCGTATCAAATGATATCAGAGCCATGGTCTTGCGCCTACGTGGCCATGCCTGTGTGGCAGACTGACCTTGGGCCCGGGCTGGTACCCCGAGAAAGGGCATGGAGGCTCGAGGTAAGGGAATCCACGAAGTCACCTAAGGGGTAAAGAGGCTGACGTGGACGTCGGTTGCGGAAGTGTGATGGTATGCTAGGAATTCCACATTGGAAGGAAAATGGGTGGGCATGTGAGTTATAAGAGCTTGGGCACCCTCCCTTGGCAAGCCGATTTTCCAAGAAGAGTTCTATCCAAGCCCAATAAGACCCATTATCTAGCCAAATTATGTGAAATATTAGATGAGTTCCTATCAAAGGACCAAGGGTGTGACTTTAATAGCAAAAATCTAGCTTTTATTGAATATTTTTCTGGATCAAGTTTTGTGTAAAACTTGCACCTACTGGGTCACTTACTTCCATGATAAATCTTATGTAGACTTTGAAAAAAAAAATCAGAACTAGAAATTTAAATTACCTGTTTCTGGGCATATTCTCTTAGTGTTGATCTTCAAGTGACATGATTTATTGGTGAAGATATATTGATCTAGATATTCAGAACGTACATAATTTATTTGATCGATGTTGTTTCCTGTTTGTTTGGTGTGATTAACTTTGAATGTTTTAATCACTTGCAACAGAAAACTTTATCTTCTTTGGAGCTGCCTAGGGTGGTTACTGTAGCAAGTGGGCCATCAACACCTGATTCAGTCGATGGCTGTCTTTTAAATGAAAACCAAGAGAGGACCTATGGGGCAGTTGGTCAGCTGAGTTCTAGTATTTCTCGGTACAATGGGAGACAGAGGCAAAAGGGTCATGATCCTTCTCGAGACATCTCAATTCAAGTATTGGAAAAATTCTCTCTGGTGACCAAATTTGCCCGGGAAACAACTTCTCAACTATTTCGTGAAAACCATAGTAATGGTTTTGGTCCTTTTGAGAGGAAATTTGACAACCAGTCTGTCCAAAATTACAATCACGAAGCATCCTATGACACAGTGAAAGATAGCGATGCAGAGAATGTTTGTGACGAAATTCCAGTACCTTCAGATCCTCTCAAGGTAATGTTTTACTTTTTTGGCAATTTTGTGAGCTATTAGAATCTCAGTTTAAGTTGTGACTCTTTCAATAAGATTAACTGTCTTGATGTATGCTACTAGTAAATAATACTACCTGCTTGTGTAGGGTTTGAATGTGTGATGTACTATCAGTCACTGGGTTGTAATTCAATATTATTGTTTGTAAATTTTAATTTAGTTGCATCCTACCGTTGATTATTGACCATAATAGGTTATTATATTCATCATTATTATCAACAGACAGGTCACTACAATGATTTTTAGATTTTTATGTTGATTGGATGTTGGTGGTCTATTTAGTGGTTAGGTGGATTTGGTCTTTGGGCAAACAGCTTTACTAGTGCAGTTGGAATTACATTACTGTTCTGAACCAAGCATGTTCTATGTTAACCGTTAATAAATTAGCATGCATGTTATGCATCAGACATTTTTGGACATACTAGAATTCTTTTTATCTTTCTACATGCAATCAACATAAGATGCATCCGGTCAGCTGTTGAACAAAGATGAATCGAAAACAGGAATCTAAGCAAAAGATAGTTTTTTTGGATACCAGATAATTTCTGGAAACTTCTGTGGGTCTTGAACTTTATTTCCTCCACTTATGCCACATTACTTTAGGCTTACAAATTATTTAATACCTTGAAGTTTGGTTCAGAGCATTATCATCTTGGCTTAAATCAGGCTAGTTATGCTGCTATAGTTGGAAAATGAAAAAGATTAATTTTTTTTTTCTGAGGCCATCTGATGCAGACCTGTATTTTAAACATAAAATTCCATCTAGGAAACGAAATAATGATGAAGAAGCTGCCACCAGTGTGGGAACTTTTGAGCTAATCAATTATTAGGAAGTATAGACAGGAGCTTTATGTTTCATTTTAGTTTATGAGTTTGTTTCTCGCACTCTTTCTGAAGTATGACCAGTTCATACTACATATGCAGTGGGAGATGACCCAATAGTATTTTGGTTATGAATTTCCATGGATATATGTGTGTAAATTGTTTTTATATAATCTATACAACATGTTTGCTTTATCACAAAGGTATTGACCAAAGATCGATGTGTTCTATAACATATGAATGCTCTATTGTATACTAGAGCAAGTGTAACATATCATCATTCAAGATCCTTCACACATCTAGTTGGAATAACGAAATGTTAATGATCTTGGATGACTGTTACCTTCTGAATTCTTTGCTTTTAGCGTTTTGGATTGACATTATTGCATCTTTGCCATGTTATTACGTTTTTTGACTCCTAAATGCGTGCAGCAGTCAAATAAACGTCAAACTTTCGATTGATATACTAGAGTATGTAACATACCATCATTATTATAGTCCTTCACATATTTAGTTGGAATAACAAAGTGTTAATGATCTTGGATGACTGTTACCTCCTGAATTCTTTGTTTTTAGTGTTTTGGATTGACATAATTGCATCTTTGCCATGATATTACATTTTTTGACTCCTAAATGTGTGTATCAGTTACAATAAAGGTCAAACTTTCAATCGATTTTTCTGTAAGGTAATTAACTAAGATTTTTTGAATGCTTCATATGGCCAATTGAAGCTGTGCTTTGTCATCTTTTTCTGGAATCCTTGAAACTACTGATTCATTTATTTGACGTCTGTGTCTTTATTTATTTTTCTTAACGGTCAACATTAAATTAATTCACATTTATTGTTTTCTGCAGTTGGATAAAGAAACACTAGTGTGGGGAAAACCCCGACAGCCACCCTTTGGGCCTGAAGAGGTAAGGGCTATCTTTTTTTCAAATAAGTCTTTCATCCAGTTTTTAATTCTAGATGATAGACCTATTACATTTTAAGTCTATCTTGGTCATATACTCTTTTATCTTTCGAAAGGATTTTGACTCCTGCTGCGATTTTGTTTTAATCGAACTTGTTTCCTGAAACAGTTCCAAACTTGTTTTTATTTGGTTTGTTTTCATGGATGTCTAAATTATGGTTTTAAAATCCTGTACACCGTACTCTATATATATATGGGACAAGATCAAATTAGATCTGGTGTAAAATTTTCTCAATTTACTTGGCTCAATATCTTATCATTGGGTTTAAGATTCAGCCACCCGTAGGGCCTGAAGAGGTAAGGGCTATCTTTTTTTCAAATAAGTCTTTCATCCAGTTTTTAATTCTAGCCGATAGACCTATTAAATTTTAAGTCTTTCTTGGTCATATACTCTTTTATCTTTCAAAAGGATTTTGACTCCTGGTGGGATTTTGTTTTAATCGAACTTGTTTCCCGAAACAGTTCCAAACTTGTTTTTATTTGGTTGTTTTTCATGGATGTCTAAATTATGGTTTTAAAATCCTGTACACCCTATTCTATATATATGGGGACAAGATCAAATTAGATCTGGTGTTAAAATTTTCTCAATTTACTTGGCTCAATTTCTTATCATTGGGTTTAAGATTCAGAAATCCATTAGTATGATATAATGAGAAAACTAGAGTTATGTGATCAAAATTGTATTTAAAAATGAAAAGTTCACTATAAGTGAAAAAGTAAGTTCGCACAACAGAGCTGGAGTTATTTGACGGTTCCACCCCCGATAAAATAGAACTGATAACATAATGTGTATTTCCCCTTAATGCGCGGAAGCTTCCCAACAAATAATTTTTTGTAGTAGCTTTCTCGTATATGCTTTCTTTCAAGGACTTGTATTTCTGGATATTTATATACACACGATTGCTGCTATGGTGAATATGTGCAGTGGGCAACCTTTTTGGACAACGAAGGTCGAGTTATGGATTCAAAAGCTTTAAGAAAGAGAATTTTCTATGGAGGAATTGAACACAAATTACGCAGAGAGGTTTGTATTTGTAGTATGCAAGGAAAACTGTGCAAGTATTATTTATTTGGTTAGATATGCTTCTTGTTCATAGAAGCTCTTGATTTTATATGTAGGTCTGGGCATTTTTACTGGGATACCATGCATATGATTCAACATATGCAGAGAGGGAGTATTTTAAGTCCATTAAAAAGTCAGAGTATGAGACCATAAAACACCAGTGGCAGGTTTGCTCTAAATATTTTTTGTTATATTGTTGTGGATTTCTCCATCCTTCAGTACTTCCTAATGCTGGCATGTTTGTGTCTGCTGTTGTGTTTCTAGATCTCCCCCTTGCATCAGCAGGAACTTCAGATTGTCTTGCTTTGTTCTCATATAGTTGTTTAACATAATTTCATTCATTAATTACTCTTATCATTGCTGATTATGTGTGTAGCTTTGGAGCCTATATAGTTAGCCATGTTTTCACCTTGTATCTAATTATCACAAATGCATTGCTAGAGAGATAGAAAGTGGTGCATTGCTTTTAAGGTAATAAAATTGTTTTGAGGCTCAACTGATGAGGCTTTTTTATAGGTTACAAATGAGCTGAGTTTATCATATCCCTCAAACTTCATGATAAGAAGCTTGGTGGTTTACCATGATTTGTTAGCAAAGAAATAGTGGCTTGAACTTTACTCGAGGCTTAATAACTTATGTGCTCAAACTTGAGCGGTTTAAAGTGAAGCTTGGTTGCTCAAAAAGAGTCAATAAAAAGATTTCATCTCATATATTTATATTAATTATTTAAGTTATCCTCTAGGCTTGATTTAGAATTTAATTGTATATTGTCAAGCTTGAACCCCAGTGCCTATTTGCATACTAGTGTCTGTAAGCACAACAATTTCGCATGCATTCCATAACACATATACTAACACTAGGGTTAAATACCTATAAAATATGGTAAAAAGGCCTTGCAGTCTCTCCAACAGTATGACTTTTCTCTAGAAAATTAATTTGAATCATGTTGACTGACCTTTTAGTTTTAGTTATTAAATGATCTTGATCAGGCCACTGACTTTTACTTTTGTGCATGCCTGTGTGTATTCAATAAACCCAGTAAGTTGAACTATTTTCTTTTTAATATTTATAAAACTGGTCAATTGTCTTGGTGTTAGTTCTTTTCCTAACTAGAATGTTAATGTTAGTTGACCATGGACAAATTTAGTTGAACAAATTTAACTGGGGCCTTATTCCATTAAAAAACCCAGCATGGTCTCGATTGCTCCC
Organism: Toxicodendron radicans; assembly: GCA_009867345.2. Taxonomy (NCBI): domain Eukaryota; kingdom Viridiplantae; phylum Streptophyta; class Magnoliopsida; order Sapindales; family Anacardiaceae; genus Toxicodendron; species Toxicodendron radicans. The sequence goes on from WYDK02118171.1 coordinate 819,552, forward strand.
CATTTGCAGATTGAATCACTAGAGACATCTGCCCAATGGCTCTGTGCTTTTATCATCATGGTTTCTAGGATATCTTTTCTTAAAGGCTTAATACATACATGTATAAATTTTCTTCTGCAGAGTATTTCAACTGAACAGGCAAAAAGGTTTACAAAATTCAGGGAGAGGAAAGGACTTATTGATAAAGATGTGGTATGTGTGAAACCAGCGCAACTTGTTTTTCGAAACCTGGGTATAATGACTTTGTGAAGGAATTTTTTCATGCTATTGATTGTGTTTTCATTTGTTTCTAGGTAAGGACTGATAGGTCACTCCCTTTCTATGATGGGGATGATAATCCAAATGTGAATATTCTACGTGATATTCTATTGACGTACTCCTTCTACAACTTTGATCTTGGTTACTGTCAGGTAATTACTTCTTTCATGTAGTGGTTTTTCTTGTCTTTGCTGCCAGTTGCATGGAAAATTTGAATTTATGATTATGCAGGGTCATTAAGCTAACGTTATTAGAGAAGACTGATTCAGAAGTATTTTAGAAAAATGAAGCAATATATGCTTATAAACAAGTAATTGATTCTGATAGTGGCATGTACACATTTTGAAGACATGTAGGAAATTTTTTGCTTGCCATTTGAAAAATATTTTATTGTAAGAAAACAGGTCATGTGAAGCATCCTTATGTTCACATGTTGCATTGAAATCCATGTATAGATGTGTGAAAGAGGGGTGAGTTTTCGGCTTAATTATTCGGAGCTACCTTCCAATGTACCTAGTCTCTCTGTGATGTGATGATACAAAGACACGGTGTCGGTGCTATTATTATTAATTTCATTAACACTTATGTTAAAGTTGTCTTATGGCTTTGTGGTTATGTTTGGTTTGGCTGTGTGAACTAGTAGTTATCGTATTGCTTGTTCCTATGTATAGTGCATAAATGATAGTTCTTTTGTCCTGCTTGTTTTGTGGTTTGGATCTGTTCTCTTCATGACTGCATGTTATAATTGTTGTTTGATTGTCTTACAGGGTATGAGTGATCTTCTTTCCCCCATTTTGTTTGTAATGGAAGATGAGTCAGAATCATTTTGGATGTTTGTGGCGCTGATGGAACGTCTTGGACCCAATTTTAATCGTGACCAAAATGGAATGCACACTCAACTTTTTGCATTGTCTAAGGTTCTCTCTTCATCTCTCAGATGACTTGAAAGTCATGCTTTACTAATAGAAATGTGCATTTAATCTCTTTCATTATTTTAGTTTAATTTCTTTTTACCAATTTCAACATGATATTGTGTGTGTGTGTGTATATAGATATTTTACAATGTCATAGGTTTCTATTTTGACAGTGCCATTTGCAGCCAAATCTTTAGCCTCTTCAATGTCTTAATTGTAGCCTTCTGGTTAAGGAATCTATGTATAATTGCATGTCACCTGCTCGTTTAGCTGGAAATTTTTCAGAAGTTAAATTAGGTGAAATCATTCTTGATTTTTGTAACGCTCAATTGCTTGCAATGAAAAACTGTTAAAGAGAAAGGTTCTAAACATAGAAAAATGTTTAAGATGGTAAATGAAGTTCTTCAAGCTTCACAATAAAGATGTACCTTCATACTTCTACATGGAGTGAATACTACTCTTCTGGATGTGATATCTTGCTGAGATCATGATGATGTTACTTCTGCAAATTTCATGTTAGTTTACTTCTTATTTTTTTATAATAATTTTCATGTTACTGAAATCAAGGCTTAGTATAACTAATGTGTAAATGGTATTTAATCATTAATTGTTGGTGGTTTATTTATTATTTGTTAATGGCCTGTTCTATT
>WYDK02118171.1:891579-903323 GCA_009867345.2 Toxicodendron radicans
GATTTCAGTTCTGGTTCCACTCATGTAGGAACCTAGAACCGGAACCGGAACTGGAACCAGAATCGAAACCGGAACCAGAACTGGGACTTAAATGAAATGCCAGGAAAATATGGGGTGTAATTAATATTTTACGGTATAAATTAAAAAAAAATGCCATTCCATAAAATTAATATTTCGTTTAGCAAACTGAATCTTGACTTCTTTTCCATTTTTTTTAAATCTTAATTGAATCTAACTTCCTGCTCCATTTTCTTCGAATCTTCGGCTTTCCAATCTTCGGTTGCCAATCAATTTACTCCGGCGAAGGTATTTCCCACTTTAGGGTTTTGAAATTCTTTGATTTAGGGTTTTCAATTGATTTGATTTAGGAATTTTGTGCAGCTTAGGTTTAATTTTAAGGATTGATTTGATTTAGGGTTTTCAATTGATTTGATTTGATACTAAAATCACTATTTTATTTGCTTTTGTTCAGATTTCGTGCAGTTCAGCTTTGTTATTTCATCTTTTATTGGCTTTGTTCTTCATTTTTTTTGCCAAAGAGCCATATTATTTGCAAGGGAGGGACAAAAGACAGGCTATCTAACGTTAATTTAAAGTTTTACATTAGACAAGTTGTTAGTTCTTGGAGGAAGCCACTGCGAACTTGAATTTTGTAAAAGGAAAATGCACCATGTTTGTTATGAAGAATACATGAATGCATAATTTCTTGTCTAACTGGAATAATAGCAGATAATATTGAGTTCATATCTTAATATTATTATTTCTTTACTACATTAATGGTCTTTATGATCTAATTGATGCTATTCTGGAGAGTTTCTATGGGTTGATGGTAATCTACCACTATTATGCTCTTGCATTCAATCACTATGACAGTTCTCAAATTTTTAGAAGGAAGAGTATCAGTATTATCGTAGAATTTGTGTTTTGGGTCCATAAAATTTCAGGATACTGCTTTGTTGTTCCTCAAAATTAGGAACCGATTCTAGTTCCGGTTCCAAAAATTAGGAACCGGTCGGTTCCAGTTCTGGTTTCGGTTCTGGTTTCGGTTCCTCAAAAGAGCACAAGGTACCCGGACCTGCTCACCCCTAAATACAACTTATCACAGCTCGACCAAGATGACCCCTTTTCGGGCCTTGTATGGTTGCGACCCACCCCTCACTCCTATTTAAGTACACTGATCTTCCTTCTACTGTGGATTATGTCAACCGCCAAATAACAAAAAAAATGCCATTTTAGAAGAGCTCAAGCCCAACTTGGTAGTGGCACAAGAACATATGAAGGAGCAAACAGATTTGCACAGACGTGATGGGCAATTCTAGCCAGGGGACTTCGTGTTTCTCAAGTTATAACCTTACAAGTTCAAGTCCTTAGCTACCAAACTGAATGAGAAGCTTCGGTCTAGGTTTTATGGGCCAAACATGGTGGTTGAGAGAGTTGCTCAGGTAGTCTACAGGGTGGGTCTTCCCCTAGCAATTCGCATTCACCCTGTGTTGCATGTGTCTCAACTCAAGAAGAGCTTGCATAGCTCAGTCCATATTCAACTCATCCCTTCATTTCTTACCAAGGAATTAGAACTCCAAGTTCAACAAGCCTCAATCCTAACTGTTCGAACCTTAATGGATGGCACATTCAAAGTCCTGATTCAGTGGCAGGATCTACCTTCGTTCGAAGCTACTTGGGAATCTTATGATGTGATTGCGCAACAATTCCCACACTTCCACCTTGAAGACAAGGTGGCTCTTCAAGGAGGGGGTATTGATAAGCCTCTCATCACTAAAGTGTACTCCAAGAAAGTGAGGAATGTTAACAGTGCCAACATGAGAACATGAGGGAATTAGTTAGAATGGATTTTTAAGTGGCACTCCTTAGGAATCCTTATAGTAGGGACAATGAGTATGTATATTGGGGCAGTGTCATTCGTTTGGAATAGGTTGTTATTCATAATGTTGTTGGGAGGCTCTAGCACCTCAAATAGTTAGACTTATCTATTTTTTTTTTTCTTTCCCTTTCTTTTTCTCTTCTTCCTTGTAGCTTCATCTATATTGTTGGATTAAAACTCTTATGCGCTGATTTCCATTTCCAATTAATACGATATCAGATTGTTATTTTAATTGTTTTAAAGTAAATTGTCTTGTTGTGGAATTGCTGGGTTGGTTCATATCTTATTTATGCTTTAGAGTTGTTACCACATCCTTGAACTTGTGGATACGTAATAACTCGCCATCTTGGACACATTCTTGTTAAAACCAAAATATTTATAAATTCTCAAGTATGTTTAGAGCTTCTTGATATGAAACTATGTCTATTTCTTTTATTAATGTCTACACACTGGATTTGACATGTTCAGTTAATTAATTATTACTGTAGTGCATATTTTGTCTCTATACCATCTGCACTAAGGATAATTAAGTCAAAATAATATTTTTTTTTTTGTAGCTCACTGTTATAGAGAGTTTATTCTATTAGGTTATAACCCTTTTATTTTATCTTAATAAGCCATGTATTAATTTGGGCCGCTGGGATTGTTTGTCTTTCAAAACCGATCTGTTGTTACGTTCTCATGAGTCATGAGTCATGATTACCCGCCAACTTCATACTAAAACCCTTCAAGGACTAGCCAAACAACGGTCGACAAACTTTAAATACATCCACTCGTCGAACCATGTACATCAAGTGTTTGACAAAAGCTCCCTTCGAAATGTTTTGCCCATTAATTCTTCCATGCTCAATTCTATGCGCAAAAAAAGTCCCTTTCAATCTCTCGAAATCTTCAGAAGGCATCTGCAGTTGGGTTTTCTCTACGATATTGATGAAGTTACAATTGCACTTGCTCTCAAGGCTTGTTGCGGAGACCAAAAACCAGGGTGCCAAATCCACGGGTTTGCTATTACTTCTGGGTTCATTTCTTATATTACGGTTTCAAATTCATTGATGAATATGTACTCTAAATCTGGTCAACTTGATAGGGCTTTATGTATATTTAACAACTTGAATAATCCTGATATTGTTTCGTGGAATACTATTCTTTCGGGGCTTCAACAAAATGAGGATGCATTGCGATTTGCTCTTAGAATGAATTTATATGGGGTTGTTTTTGATGCAGTGACTTATACTACTATTCTTGGGGTTTGTTTGGACCAGCGGGGTTTTTTATTTGGGTTGCAATTGCATTCTCTCATAGTCAAGTTTGGATTAGATAGTGAAAATTTTGTAGGTAATGCTCTTATAACCTTGTACTCAAGATGGGGGCATTTAGTCGAGGCTAGGAGCGTGTTTGATGCAATGCCAAATAAGGATTTGGTATCGTGGAATGCTATGATATCAGGGTACACCCAGGAAGGGAACTATGGGTTGGAAGCTATTTGGGCATTTATTGATATGGTGAGAGAAGGGATAAGGCTTGATCATGTCTCATTCACTAGTGCAGTTTCAGCTTGTGGTCATGAAAGAAACTTACAGCTAGGGAGACAGATACATGGTTTGACTATAAAAACAGGAAATGGAACACATCTTTCAGTTGGAAATGTTTTGATCTCAACATACTCAAAATGTGAGGCAATTGAAGATGCAAAGTTGGTATTTGACGGGATGGATGAACGTAATGTAGTTTCTTGGACCACAATGATTTCAATGAATGATGTAGATGCTGTGTTTCTCTTTAAGGAGATGAGAATAGATGGGGTTGGTCCAAATGATGTCACATTTATTGGGCTAATCCATGCCATAACGGTTAGGTATTTAGCTAAAGAAGGGCAAATGATTCACGGGTTTTGTATAAAGACTGGCTTTGTGTTTGAATCAACTGTTTGTAATAGCCTTATCACCATGTATGCTAAGTTTCAGTCCATGCAAGACTCAAAGAAGGTTTTTGAGGAGCTTAACTACAGAGAAATTTTATCGTGGAATGCTTTAATCTCAGGGTATGATCAAAATGGATTGTATCAAGCAGCCTTATTAACATTTTTATTGGCAAGTTCTGAATCTAAGCCAAACCAATACACATTTGGTAGTGTCTTGAGTGCTATTGGTGCTGCAGAGGATATATCTCTTAAACATGGGCAGCGGTGCCACTCTCATATAATAAAGCTTGGGTTGAATACTGATCCAGTTGTTTCTGGTGCTCTCCTTGACATGTATGCAAAGCGTGGGAGCATTTGTGAGTCCCAAAGAGTTTTCAGTGAGACGCCTCAAAAGAGTCAATTTGCTTGGACAGCAATAATCTCTGCCCATGCAAGACATGGAGACTATGAATCAGTGATGAATTGGTTTAAGAAGATGGAGAAGGAAGGGGTCAGACCTGATTCAATCACCTTCCTTTCTGTACTAACTGCTAGTGGTAGAAAAGGGATGGTTGATATTGGCCTTCAGCTCTTTGACTCAATGGTGAAAGATTATGAGATTCAGCCATCTCCAGAACATTATTCCTGTATGGTAGATATGTTGGGCCGTGCTGGGAGACTCAAGGAGGCAGAGGAGCTGATGGGTCGCATTCCTGGAGGACCGGGGATGTCTATGTTGCAAAGCCTGCTAGGGGCTTGTAGGATACATGGGAATGTGGAGATGGGTGAGAGGGTGGCAGACGTTTTGTTGAGAATGGAGCCCATGGAGTCAGGTGCATATGTGTTGATGTCTAATTTGTATGCTGAGAAAGGTGACTGGGAAAAGGTTGCAAAAATAAGGAAAGGGATGAGGGAGAGAGGAGTAAAGAAGGAGGTGGGGTTTAGTTGGGTGGATGTGGGTGATCTTGATAGTTTGCATGGGTTTTCATCAGGTGACAAGTCTCACCAACGATACGAGGAGATTTGTAGAATGGCACAAAGCCTGGGATCAGAAATGAAATATTTAAGAGAGAAAAAGAGAGCATCTTCAATATATTTTCATTTAGAAGAGAGACTTTAGAGATCTGACGGTTGTATACTTATCCCAAAAAGAGGGGAACATTTCTCTCATTGAATTGATTTGATTTGGTTTATTTGTTTGATAAATGAAATGTACTCAAAACTACATAAGCAGATGTCAATCAGCTACATCAGCAACAAGGCCTAAATCCAGAACAACTAAGTACATAATCCATAGTACAATCTATATTCTATAAGCAAACAAATAAAACGTACAAATTTTAACTAAAATTTCCAGTCGGCATAAGGGTCACAGTAACCAGGCTTTCTTTGAATTTCCTCCACTCGAAACACATAATCTGTACTACAAATCCTTTGATTTGAGTTGCCTGCCGCTATAAATTTCCAGTCGGAACACGTATGTGGTCACTGGTTTGCTTGAGCGTTTACAAAATGAAAGGCCCAATGTGAGACAAGATTAAAGTGAGGGCTGTGGGTGGCATGGCTCCAAATACAAGTACTACAAATCATACTACCATGTAGTCTTACTCTTACCAACAGAGTTGTTTGCTCCAGTTCCTTTACCACACCATACACCCTGTCACCCAAACTTTATAAAACCCAGGAAGAGGATATATGAATTTGAATTTTGAAACATCCATCATATTGAGAACTCAAAAAGAGGTAAATTCCGGTTGCAATTTCAGAATTTTTTTAACCAAAAGTAGCACATTTCGAACAAGGTTTTGGCGTCAAAAACTATTAATTATTGCTAACCTTTTATGGAAGATATCTTCTTGTGGAAACCAAATCGTCGAGCACACCTAAATGGTCACAGTTTTCTTGACATTTTACATTTAGATTTTACTTGAAGTCTTGGGTTTCACTGGTATCTAAGATACTAATGGTGATGATATCGTTTGTAGAATTCTTGAGATTTTTGATTGGTAACAATGATTTGTAGCTAAAATGCTAAGCACATGGTCGAGAAAGTAAATTCATTATGAATTTGCAAAATAAAAGCATTCACAGTTCCAAAGCAACACGTACGCAGGCAGGCATAAAAACATAAGAAATGTTTTGGACCCCATGAGCAGAAGCTGCCCATGACAGTATGTCTTAAACAATCCCCATTTAGAGAACAGAAGAAGATGAGATGCAGTTCCTCAGTATATGCATCCATATCCCCGTTAAATTCAGTTCACTTTTAACTGAAATTTATGGTTTGAATGTTTCTCAAATGAGCTTTGGTTTTCTATATTGTATTGTGGAGTTGTCAGGTTGGCCATCTTTTGCTCAGTCTATTCTATACATTATTGAAAGGCTGAAATTAAGTTTTGCAGTTTTCTGTCGATTTCGTGGTTTCTCCTACCAATATCTTTTCTCTTTTTCTTATTGCTCTGTTTGATTTTCACCAACACCCTTTTGCCTCAATTTGCTTCCTTTATAATATTAAATATATATGTAATCATCATATATGTAAGAAAGTAATTACAATCTGAACCATTTTAGTGTAAAAAGAAGAATAATTGAGGCAATATTTAGTAACTGTAGAAGATTTGCTGTGATGATAAGAAAAATATAAAGAAATCTGAAGAAGAAAGGTTGATGGATTTGGCTTGACATGGGGAGAAGAATGTATGGGGCAAGTGATGGAGGATTGAGTGTTCCTATGTATTTGCCACCACTGCAGTACAGCAAAAATTGCTGGGTATGCTACCTGGAAATGTAACCAAAAGTGAAAATGATAAGATCTTGCAGAGAAAAGTGGAACAACCACAGGAAGAAATTAAGAAAAAAAGATGAATTTAGAATTAGTATTATATTTATCTGATACACTTTTCATAAAGTCGAAATCCCATCAAATGAGGAGAGATTTTGATATGATCTTGATCTCCAATATATGATTCTAATCTAATGTTTGATTTTTTTTTAATTTTCTTTTGGGATGGTTTGAATTATCAATGATGATCAAAGGCCCACAATATCATTCATCATCATATTTAGAATGGAGGATGGAACAAACAAGTCCAAGGCCGAAGTAATTGGATTAACTCGATTCATTGTCCCATCTAATTATCTAAGAATGGAATGGTAGGTAAATATGCATATGATACCTTCACATTCTCAAATCATGAAACCAAAAAGAAAAAAGAGCCCAATATATCCAGAACTTACCTCAAATTAATGAGAGCTAGCGGTTTCAACTCAACCAATAAATAAAATGAAAAATGTGAAACCAGTTGAAAGTTGACAAGTGTAAAGGATGAAGAATATGGACCCAATACAGGTCCCCTGGGTACAATGGTTCACATGCATCACAAGAACACCATAAAGGAGAAGAGATGACAAAAATAACATAATACTCATTTTATTTTTATTAATTGAGTAAAATATTTCCTTATTAATCAAAACCAATTCCCCTAGTTAAAATTCTCTCTATTATCACTATTTGAACATCATGTCTCTTATTTATAAAACCCCTCATACTCTGACATTTGATTTCTCATCAATTGTTGGTCACTACAAATCTAGGGTTTTATGTTCTTAGTTGATTCTGACAGCAAATATTTCATCGATCACTACAATTCAATCCGTCGGCCTTCACTCTACAAACCCCTTCTTACTTTGACTCCTGGTAACTCTTTAAACGCAGACTAAGAAAGTGAAATGTATTTTAGATATTAACATAATATAAACTTTGGGTGAGAAAGTGATTTTTTGAAACTTTTTGGGTAAGAAAATATCATCAAGGGAAATCTTGGAGGGGAAAAGTGATTTACTCTTTTAATTTATATATATAAACTATAAAGTAAGTCACCTCTCCGATTTAATGTTTATCTCTGAGGTGGAAATGAATTTAGGGCACGGGCGCTTCGTGTACCCACAACCTGTTTTTACATTACACCACTGCAATAAAGTCTGCAACTACCAGTCAAAAACAAACCATTTTCCACTTTGTGATTGATTGATTGATTTGTGACCGTCAAGATCACATGTTTTAGTAGTATGCTTTTTAATTATAAGTTAATCGTTTCTTGGGAAAAACATTTCATAAAAAATGGGTGTTAGAAGCTTTTTAGCAGAAAAGAACAAGTGCTTTTGACCATCGCCTTTTCACAAAGCCAACGTTTTCCCTGATCAAAATAACCAAAAATTCCCATGAAAATTTTATATCATATGCATGCGTTTCAAAAGCTAACCAAAAAACCTCTAGTGTTTCGAGAAGAATGATCATCCTTCTTTACATCAGGATCATAATCATTAATGAAATTTTGATATACAATATATATAGTTTTAACACTTTTGATATATACATTAATGTTTACTTACATTATATTACATTCACATGAACATTCCTTTCTGTAACCCACTTCTTCTGCCACACCCAGAAACAAACACTAGTGGCTGTGTCAGTTGATGACTTAATTACCACATCCCTTAAACTGATCATTTCTTAATTAATTACTTTAACATTTTCTAGATATTCAAATATAGATCGTATCATCGTAATTGGTTGAGTTTGAGCCACATATGAAGTGAACCACAAAACTAGTATTTTTTCATTCAGTAAATTCATCAGTTTAGGTGAACATTGAATGATCAAATGAAAAGTAATACTCAACTGGCAGTGTTGTGATAATTAATGAAAACAGTGGGCAATTTTGATAAATATAAAATATAAAAGGGGTACTTTTGTTAATTAAATTATGAAATTAAAAAGTAACACTTTGTAACCTTCCATTCCCTGCTTCACATTACATCAAATCAATTGATATAAAAAGCCATTGAAAGCAAGGCAAAGAGAGAATTAAAGACCCTCTTCTTCATTCACACACTACATGCATGCGCCACCAACCACAATGGCAGCTACCACCGTTAACAGAGATGAATCCGACTATGACAGCAGCTCCTCCTCCATAACGGTCCCCGACTCTAGCCGTAGTTTCATGAGCAACCTCAGCTTCGGTAGCCGCCGTAGCTCCATCTCTCTTTGCTCCTCTTCCGCCGAAACCTCTCTTTACAACTTCCAAAAGCCACACAAGGCTAACCAAGCCGCGTGGGAAGCCATGAAACTTCTCAGAAGAGCACAAGGTCGAGTTGGGCTCGACCATTTCAGGCTCATGCGCCGGCTCGGCAGTGGTGACATAGGGAACGTTTATCTTTGCCAGATAAGGAACCCTGTGGTGGGACTGCCACAGTGTTTTTATGCCGTGAAAGTGGTGGATAGAGAAGCACTTGCGATAAGGAAGAAGTTACACAGAGCCGATATGGAGAAGGAGATTTTAACCATGCTCGATCATCCTTTTGTACCAACTCTTTACGCAGAGTTTGAGGCCTCTCATTACTCTTGCTTGGTCATGGAGTACTGTCCCGGCGGAGACTTGTACGCCGCTCGCCAACGCCAGCCGGGGAAGCGCTTCAGCATTTCATCTGCCAAGTAAGTTAGCTTTTTTTTTTATAGCGTTTAAAAAGAGAGCTTTTGTTAACAGTTTCAGTTGTTATGATAATTATAATGGTTGATACTTATATTGCAATAAATTGTTAATTGGTTCAGGTTTTACGCGGCTGAGACACTCTTGGCTCTAGAGTATCTACACATGATGGGCATAGTTTACAGAGACTTAAAGCCAGAAAACGTTTTGGTTAGAGAAGATGGTCATATCATGCTTTCGGATTTCGATCTTTCTCTGAAATGTGACGTTGTACCGAAGCTCCTGAAGCCAAAACTCAACTTGGAAGCCATTGACAAGTATGAAAAATACTGCTCAATTCCATCGTGTGCTACACCCATGCAGCCGGTGCTATCTTGTTTTTCAGCCTCAACCAGGAAGAAGAAGGTTACAATTACAACAATCACGGAACAAGTTGAAGGTACTCAAGAAGTTGATCCGGAACTAGTAGCTGAACCAATCAACGCTAGATCAAAATCATTCGTGGGGACGCATGAGTACTTGGCGCCGGAGGTGATATCAGGGCAAGGTCATGGAAGCGCAGTGGATTGGTGGACTCTAGGGGTGTTCTTGTACGAGATGATTTACGGGACAACACCTTTCAAAGGTGAAAACAACGAGAAAACACTAATTAACATTCTTAAAAAGCCATTAACCTTCCCGAGAATGGGTGTTAGTAGCAGTAAAGAATTCGAAGAAATGGTCAAAGTACAAGATCTTATAAGCAAGCTTGTGGTGAAGAATCCAAAGAAGAGAATTGGAAGCTTAAAGGGTTCAGTTGAGATTAAGAGGCATGAGTTTTTCAAGGGTGTTAATTGGGCATTAATTAGATCGATTAAGCCTCCAGAGGTTCCTAATGATCAGTATATTTTGAAGATCAGGAATAAGGGTGGTTATAATAATAATGTACCAAAATTAAGCAAGAAAGAGAGAGATGCACCGTATCAGATACCCCATCATTTTGACTACTTCTAACTGTAAAATGTAAATAAAATTTGTTTTAATTTTGCATTAATGTAATGTAATGTAATGGAATTGAATCATGTTTTACTTTTAGATGATTAATATTAAATTTATGTAATTGTAATACTAATTTAATTAAGTCCTTTGCTCTGTTTACATAAAATAATTAATATTATTCATATCATATGCATGATTACGTGTAAAAGCCTAAAAGGGTGGCAATGTGATAGTCATGAGAAGTGTTATGAAGGTGATCATGTTCGTGACATAATGAGTGTTGATTTCTGATGATGGTAAAATTTAAAAATTCCAATTTTCTTTTACTTTTTTCACGTAGCTACGCATTCCCATGTTCTTTCACCGATTAAAGAAACACAAAATTTCATCATCTATCTTTGCACCTTTTTCTTTATTTAACCCAATTGAAATTCTACTAAATAAACTAATATAAAGTTTAAGAGTATAGGAGAGGTAGGTATATAGTGGATTTCACCATTATCCATCTTTTAGTAGTTCAAATGGTAGGACGAGTATTAAAATACGTAGTTAAAAAATACGGTTTTAGATTCGAATATATCTGATTTTTAAGATTTAAATAAATGATTTGTCAAGATGTGTATAAACTAACTCAAAAAAGTTTTTGATATCATGATGACTTCAAATTAGATTGATATTATTTGTGCCTCGGCCTTGGACCACCTTCAAAATATCATGAAACAGATTTATTAACCAAATATCACATATTATTCATACATAAGAACTATATATATATATATATATAATGTATAAAGAGAGCAGTTTAATAGTATCATATATGTACGTTATTTGAAGGACATTTAATATATATTTAGAGAAGGGAGAGTCAAATGAGGAATGTTATAAATAATAGTAATTTATTGAATAGTTTGTCGCTGGCATCAATGAACATTGAAATCATAATTTACACAAATTAAGACTCAAGTATTTTAAACAAAAGCGTAGGTTAATTAATTAACGGAGTCAAAGATTTGATGAGTCTACGAAATGGAAAAGGTGAAAAATTGATTGAAATTTGAAATGGGACCTTCAGGAGTCAGCTTGCAGAAGCACGCGGGTTTGTTACCACCCTTACCCACTTGAGACTGAAAATGACAACCTTTTTTTTTTATCTTTCTTTCTTTCTTTCTTTCTTTCTTTCTTTCTTATTTATAATTAAATTAACCAACCCATATGAATTATGTTAAGTAATACAAGAATTTAAACAACAGTACACATGCATGTACTTATTACATTTGCAAAATTCATAGCTGAGATTTCACCTTATACATTGGAAAATGACAGAAAGTGATGGACGAAAACAACTAAAGAAGAAGAGCACTCATGACATAACATGCAAAGCCAGTCGGCAATATTTTGGGGAAGATGATGATACAGTCGCACAACCAAAGATTCCTTTTTTGTTTTATTGGAAATTGGACTCTAAATCAGCTCTCTTAATATTAATGTCTCT
>WYDK02118171.1:919658-931101 GCA_009867345.2 Toxicodendron radicans
ATTAGTTGCAAAAAATCTTAAAGCTTGCCCCATTAACAATAAACCTTTGTCGCCCCTAACAACAATTCCGATCGATCATTTGTGGTAGTACTTATGAAAGGCTGCATCACAATTGATTTTAGTTCAGTCAGGAGGATGGGGAGTAGTGGGGTGGAATGTGGCCTCGAGCTATGTGTTAAACTACTAGTTGAGCTGTCGTTCATATAAATTTGGGCCTTTGAGCCCACTTCTTGAAGCTCAGTCCATGAATTACGGATACGGGCATATTGTTTAGGTCTGACCCGTAACTGACTTTTCCTCCTCACCTTAATTATAGATTAAGAACCGTAATTAGTCATAACAAATTACCATTAATTTACTAATTATTTAATTAATTAATAATAGGGTTTTGGGTGTCATAGGGGTTTAGCCGTTTCGAAGGACTTGTCTTTAGGTCTGTACTACTCCAAGTCCTGTTTGGTTTAGGACTTTAGGTTTTACAAACCAAAATTTCTTCTTTTCAATTTAGGGCTTCTGGTAGGCGGCTAGGGTTTTTCTACTTTTCATATCTATATATATATATATATATATTCTTTACTTCTCCCTTTTCTGATATATATATACATATATCTGAAAGTTCTCAGCTTTGATATTTTCTTAAATTTTGAGTTCTAATTGTTTTATTCTTTCAATTTTCGTTTTCAGTCTAGTATTAGATTGGTTTGCGTCATACGGGTATTGATTGTTCGTCTTCAACCCTGCGTTTACTGATTTTGTTTTCCGGGTTTTAAAAATTTTGATCGGTCTTTGTTAGTTGATTCTTTTCCTCGACGAGATTCAATTTTTACGCAAAGATTCATCTGGGTGTAATTTGATCATACATTTATATTCTTTTTATTTTGATCCTGATTTCTTCGTAAACAATATACTGTTTTCCGTAGTTTGAAATCCAAATTATATATATTGATTATTTTGTATTTAATATATTACGGGGGTTATTTGAATCTCAACCCTCAAAATTAACCAATATGAGTTTTCCCAACCCTAGTGCTTCTTTTTTGGCGCCACAGCAACAGCTTTATTCGGTAGACAGTGATGCCATTGGTATCTGGCCTCAGTATCAAATGAATAATGAGCAACAATATGAGCAGCATTCGCAATTTGATCAACAGCCTCCTTTCAAGAGACCTAGAAACTTTGAAGAGAACCAATCAAACCCTTCGCAATTTCCTAGGATGAATCCATCTTTAAACCCTCCAATTAATAAAGGAACAACTAACATTTTCTTCAAGACGCGTATTTGTGCAAAATTTAAGCAGGGTACTTGTAGGAATGGTGAGAATTGCAACTTTGCACATGGTCTTGAGGACTTGAGACAGCCTCCTCCCAATTGGCAAGAACTCGTAGGAGGTGGAGGTGCAGGTGGCCGTGTTGAGGAGGATCGATCATCTGGTGGTGGTGGTAATTGGGATGATGATCAGAAGATAATTCATAAGATGAAGCTATGCAAGAAGTTTTACAATGGAGAGGAGTGTCCCTATGGTGATAGGTGTAATTTTCTTCATGAAGATCCTTCAAAGTTTAGGGATGATTCAGGGAGGTACAGGGAGAGCTCAGCAATAAGCATTGGGACTACAGGGCCACCTGTGGTGCATGGAGTCAGTTTTAATCAATCTGATAGCAATAGGTCTGTCAACAACACTAGTATGAAACCTGTATATTGGAAGACAAAGTTGTGTTCTAAGTGGACAACAGGTCAATGTCCCTTTGGAGAAAAATGTCACTTTGCTCACGGGGAATCAGGTATATGATGTTAGATTATGGTATTTGCCTTAATTGTAATTATGTTTTCTTTATGCAAACTTAGGTTTTTGCTCTACTTTTGGTTTTGAATTGGTGATCTGAGAACGTAGGTATGATATAATTAATTTGGAGATGATCATAGATATTGCATGAGGTTTTGCGGAGTCTTTTCTTTCATGTAGATCGTTCTTTTGGCCTAAAGTTCTAAGTTGATGGTATTATTCCCTAGAAGCAGCTTCAATTCCATCTCTAGGAATTTAGAACTTCTATCGCCTACTGTTAATTTTTTCCTTAGCACCTACCAGATTCAAAAGTTTTCATAAGAGAGAACTTTGAATTGGTTAAGCAATGATTATGAATTCTGATTCGATAAGTTTGCTCGGACTGGTTCTGCTTATACTGCCATGGTTCTTTATGGTATTGTCGATGGTGTTTGGAATCAGGATGATTGAACTATAAATTATCAACACCACTGGTACCATTTTTTTCTTTCTTCTTTTTTATGTATTTGGTTTGGATTTTGATTGTTAACTTATGATTTTCAATGGATTTTATAGGATAATAAAGTTTTTTTTGCAAGTAAACTCTCTTCCGTTATCACTTGTGCAACAGAAGCATGTTATCTATATACTACAAAATTTCATTTGTGAGAAACTGTAATGTTTTTGAGGTAATAGCATATTTCTAACCTTGATATGATTAATGGATACATATTGGTTTATGAACTTATGAATAGAATTACTTACCCAAAAAAAAAAAACTTATGATTAGAAAGGGAATAGGGAATATGGACCTTTGTATTTGGTTTCTTATAAATCTATTAACCTATTTGTTTGTGTTGCCAAGTTGTGTTGTTCACTTTGGTTTTCCTATTGATTGTGTTGTCTGCATATTCATTTATCTATATATGAGAAGGCTAGAATACTAGATTAGTAGATTTATTCAATTTGTTTAGGTTGATGCACAAGCAAACTCTTGTTTTGTCAACTTGTTCCCTAATGCGGACTGTTTTGTGCTCAGAATTACAGGTAACCAGTGGACGCATTGAAATGGAAGCAGGGAATGCTGGCTTCGTTCCAATAAAGCCTCAATTGATTCCTGTTAGTGATTCATCAACCACAGTGAATATGCCTACTCTAAGCAAAGAAGGGCAGGGCAAGAAGTGCTTATTCAAGTGGAAAGGACCAAAGAAAATCAATCGGATTTATGGAGACTGGCTTGATGATATGCCCTTAGTGCACAACTTGTCAAGTCAAGTGGAGAGCTGAGTTCAAGTAGAAGTTATATTGAAAACATTGGCGATTCTGCTCTAATTGATAAAATATAAGTCTTTGTTCCGGTTATTGTCATATAGCCATATAAGATTGCAGATTGTTTTCAGCTTGATGATATACCATAGGTTAATTTGGTTCATTGCCTTGTGAATTTTTTTTTTTCTCTCTTTTACAGTGTATCTCTTTCTCTTCTTATGAAAGATATATGTAACAGTTTGGAATTAGGCATTGCTTCTTGGAAATTCAAATAAGACAGTCCCTGAAATCAAAGTATGAGTATGCATTTCCTGAAAAAGAAAAAATGACTTCTCATCTAAATTTCATGATCTTACCATTCCAATTCATTTTTAAACCAAAAAAAAATCATGTGATATATGTTAAACACAATATCAGCCTAACTATAACTTATTTATATTTTAAATTCACACAATATATATATAATGAATGTCAAGTTGTATCCATAATCTAATTTCAGTTGATATTGCAATTGCAAGAGAAATTTTTTTTAATTGGATTGTGACCATATATATTCCCATCTACTTTATATATCATTCCAATTGCTATAGGTAGAAGTAGAACTAGGTTGGGCTTGGCGGGTAATGAAATGGGCCCCCCTTCAACTAACAGAAAAATCTAATTAAGGACAGTTGTCAGTCCACCAAGCACCTTAGTCACCACCTAACCGCTCGGCTCTTCGCCGTTACTCCTTGAAACCCTGTGAACCACGCAATGGAAAATGAGAGCCATGCTCACGCTCCTCTCTTCTTCATCTTCATCTACATCTACATCTCTTATTCTTTTCTCTAAGAAACTATTCTCACTCCCAAGGCCCTCATTGACTGTCTCCTTTTTCACCAGAAATACAACCACCATGTCCATTAACCTACAATCTCATGCCTTTGCTGGCAATCCTATAAGATCAAAAACCCCCAAGTCAACTGACCCTTTTTCACCAAACTCAGCTCTTGATTCACTGAAAACCCGACTTTTAGACAACACCCTCCTTCAACAAACATCTTCCCCTGATTTTAAGGTCTTGCCTTTTAGAAAAGGCAGGCCTTTAGCCTCGTCTATCCCTGGTGAAATGTCCCCGAGTTGGCATCTGGCTTGGATCAGCTTGCCTGATTGCAGGAATTTCTTGGAAAATTCTGGGGCCCAGTTGAGTGAAGACTCTTTAGTTTATCTGGGTTCACGCTCTGAGGATGATGTGGTGTATTGGGCTATCGACGTTTCAAGCGAGGCTGGCTTGGTTCCTGAATTGGGTAGTAAGCAATTTTGCTTTGTTGAACTGAGGACGCTTATGGTGGCCACCGATTGGGCTGATGAACGGGCTATGGGTGAATTAGCTATTGCTGGTAATGTATGTAAGCGAACAATTGAATCAACTGGTTAGAATTTGGTATTTGTTCTTTTGTCAATGGGATTGGTCTCTACTGTTGATTTCACGTAAATGTTTTAACTGTTTGATGAATTTGGTTCGTCGAGTTAGTTTTATCCGCTTGTTATAAACTAATGTATATGTCCCATTAACAATCACAACATGAGGTTAACTGCCAAGATCATGTTGCTTGATCTGAGTTTTCTATTTGTAAACTAAAGTCAGAATGAAAATATGATTTCTATTCTATCAGCAGTTTGTTAAATAAAATGGGTGGAGACTTGACGGAAGTTAAGTTCTTAAATCTATACAATGTGATGGTGCTATGGTGCCATTGGATAACAGAGTTCTGGTCCATACTATTACTTTATGCATTTGTAGGTTGTGTGCCAGTATTTGATTTATCGGAATGTTAGAGGTTGGACATTGGGAGGAGAAGATATAGTTTAGCGTGGGAAGTGATTCACTTGTGCTTAATATGGTGTCTCTTGTTTGGAATAAAAAAAATTACTGTACTACTTAGAGCAATTACATGTGTTGATTTACATCAAGTCCATGATGTTCTTTTTGATGATTAGAATAATTTTCCTTTTGAGTTATTTAAGATTTTCTAAAGATAAGGTCTTTAGTTTTCTGTTCTCTCATATATTTCCTGCGTATTCAAGATGCACTTTTGTGCTTTAAATAATTTTGTTTTACTTACATGAAGATTTATGCCTGTCTTGTATGTTTTGGCTTCTACCAGAAGCTTGCAACTATACATTCTTCTTTTCTTTTAACTTTTATATGATTTCTACAGCATTAATCCCCTCTGAAAACCCAAAAAGAAGCCAAACATATTTTTAACTCTGTTTCTTTCTTAATATCATTTTTTTGGGGGGGTTGGGTTTGTTTAAGAGTAATATTATTTTTGATAGAATCTCCTGTCTGCTCTTCCCTTTCCCTCTTAGCTCTTCACTTTCTGACTGAAATGATCATTTGATTGCTGCTTTTTACCTTAAACATATTAAATACTACAAATTTGTCCTTGATGGCTGCATCTATGGTCTTTTGATTAGGCCAGAGCATTGCTGGAGTGGCATAACTTATCGCGTTTTTGTGGAGTTTGTGGGGCTAAAACAGTTCCCATGGAAGCTGGGAAACGTAAGCAGTGCTCAAATGTTCTGTGCAATAAGAGGATTTACCCTCGTGTTGATACAGTATGCTGATTGATGCTCTTATCTTTTTGTTTTAAGTTTTAACCATTGTCTTTATTGGAATTTATATATTCGGAATATTGAATTTCACCTTGCTTTTGTGATTCATGTGCTGTTATTACAGGTAGTCATTATGCTAGTCATAGATAGAGAGAATGATCGTGCACTTTTAAGCAGACAGTCAAGGTTTGTCCCCCGAATGTGGAGTTGCTTAGCAGGTTTTATAGAGGTGTGTGCATTGGCCAACTTAATATTATCTCTCTCTTTCTCTCTCCCTATCTTATGTGAAACTTCTCATTGTTTGAATACTTTTCTTGTCCTTAGCCAGGAGAAAGCTTAGAAGAAGCTGTGAAAAGAGAAACATGGGAAGAGACTGGCATTGAAGTGGGAGATGTTATCTATCATAGTTCTCAACCATGGCCTGGTATCATTTCCACCACTTCTTATGTTGTTTCTTCATTTTTTGACTTGCAATGTTATTGCTAGCAAATGCAAAATGCAGTCACTTATGAAGCTTTGACAATTAATTTATATAATTGAAAACCATATAATGTTGCCAGTTTAGATGAAAAAGTTTTAACTTGACTGGGCTATGCAAATGTATACCCAAGCAAGTAGGAACTGGTTATAAAATCTTTACATTGTAGTTTCAAACTATGTGGGATAATATTGCCTAATAAATCATTTTCGATAATTTGTTTTCTAAGCTATCAATCAATATCCATGCCCCTGTAAATTCTTCAACTTGAACCATACTATTCCTTATCCACATCTTTTAGTATACTCGATCAACCATCTCAGCTGAATATTCATCAAGTTTTCCCAATCGATATTAACTTTGTATGATAGTAGTAATCTATAATATAATGATTCATTGTCTTGTCAACAGCATCTTTTAGTTATTACTCCATCTGTGGCATCTATTTGCTGGAAACATAAAAGTAGAATGTGTTTGGTATCATATCAATCAGAGTAGAATTTTCTTGTTATTCTAGTACAATTCTCACGATAAGGTCACATTAACTACATATTCATATTCATTAAAAGAAAAAGAGAAAACCTTCTGTATTCATCAGAAAGTAGCCATGTCATAAGTGAAACAAGTCTTGCATGATTCTCTTTTATCTTCTTTTTGACTATCTTGTTTGCTTAAAGATCTGGTTAGTTTGTCTTACATGGTTTTATCCTCTTCTTATGGCAGTTCTCTTGTTAACTCTAAGATCTTGTTTGGTTTGTTTCAGTTGGCCCGAGTAGCATGCCATGCCAGTTGATGGTGGGGTTTTTTGCATATGCGAAATCACTGGAGATAAATGTAGACAAAGAAGAGTTGGAAGGTAATGCTAAAATTTAAAATTTATAAATGTACTCAACTACGTTTTCCCCCTTATGTCTTCCTTTCAATATGATAAGTTACATTGCTTAGATATAACCCTGGTAGCCTTCAGATGTATGCTCTTACTCTTTTCATTTTATTATAATCTTTTCAAAATCATCAAAAGATCTGCAGAGCACGTGTCGATAAAGTTACATCTTGACATTCCAATTTTCATGTTTGTAGCTCAGATAATGTGGTCACGGTTTTCCGTCTTTCATCTACATACAAATAGAATAAACTGAATGATTTCAGTTGTTGACTAGAAAAATGAAAATCACCTCAGCAACCAAGATATTTTTTCACTCCATATAGGTTTGCTAAGTAAAATGTTGAAACCTTGTCTGTTCAGATGCTCAATGGCACAGTAGAGAAGATGTAAAAAAGGCATTAACCTTTGCTGAATACAAGAAGGCACAAAGAACAGCAGCTGCTAAGGTGGAGCAAATGTGTAAGGGAGTTGAGAAAGGACAGAGCTTAGCAGCAGATTTTAATGTTGAAAGTGGGGAACTTGCTCCAATGTTTATCCCAGGTCCCTTTGCGATTGCCCACCACCTCATCTCTTCCTGGGTCTACCAAGATGTTGCCCCAAATGGTGTCCAAGTTCGAACAGACCAATCTAGCAGTTCTCTGTCAAATTTGTAGTGGTGGCCTGTATTGAACTCAAGCAGCTGTGAATCTATAATTTATATTCCTTGTTACTTTTTTTTTTCTTTCTCATATTCGATATGGTGTTAGTGATAATTGTTTCTGAAGCTGGTAATGACTAGTTGGCACACAACTGCTGTGAATTTTTTTTTTTTCTGTAATTTGTATTGTTTTATGAGTTAGTAAATTCCTAAAATGAAATTAGAGCAGTTCCGCACTAGTCGCTATTGGCATGAATCTTGGCTTTCACTTGTTTATGTTATTTCAATTTTGGAAATGGCCATTGCCAAAATCTAATATTTTTTCCTGGTTCGAGGTTTAATGTCAAGCAAGTCTTGTACCTATCTATCTTTGGTAATGGTATGGTGATCTTCTAGTAACAGCCCTTCATTGGCACGTTAATACAAAACAAGAGAGCACTTCTTTCCCGTATACGGAACCCCCGTGCAAGAAGATGGTTTTGAAATCAATGAAAATGGTGGGAATAATACAATTGTATTTAAGTTATCTCATGTACCATTTTATTTGATCTAGCCCATTTCACAGTTGACCTGGCCAAAGCATCCATGGGATTAATGCATTTCTTAAGAAGAGGATCATCCTGCGGTAGAAGACTTTGCATTTCATCTGAAGCAAGGATTACAGTATTCACAGCCCTGACCAACAGAACATGAATGGCAATTCTTAAGAGATTCCTTGCCCCTTCCATGTCCCCTCTGTTCATTGTTTCGATTATAGGAATTAGAATATGCTCCATGGTTGCGGTGTCTGGCAACACAACTTCAAAACCCTGCACAGTAAGATGATAACACCACTAATTAATACCCAGACAGAAAACTATTTTCATTAGTTTATGAGTAAAACCAGACTAATAATCTCTTCTCACAACAATCTCTCACAAATAACTAATCAAACAAGTCTCATCATACCTTATATCATATCAAAAAAAAAAAAAAAAAAATTGGACTCTTAGATCAATCTTTAGTGAGAGATTGTTGTGAGAATGGATTGGTAGTCTAGTTTTATTGTTAGTTTATCGACTTCTTTCACCCAGATATTCAACCAAGTGTCTAGAGGGTTCAATGAAGTTGAACCTCCCCGGAACACAGATCAATAATAACTGTAGAAATTAGTTCCTGAACTGAAAAAATCTGGGTTCCTCCATATCCTTAAGTAGTATGGACTATAGAAAAGTGATGTGAAACTAGTTTTGTTGGATCAACTAAAGAAGGAATAACTCAATTATAATAATTAATACCTGACTTCGTAGTTTTTCTTGATAAATTCCAGCAGTTAAAGTTTCATGTGTAGCAAGCACCCCAATCCGCACACCACTTCCGGTTTCTAATGGCTTTAAGTTTGCTTCTTTAAGCTCCCTGGTAACACACTCACCAATATGGAGAAAAGGTACTGAACATCCCTCAGATATCTCACCATGCCAAGCATGTGAAACATGGCAAGGCATAACTATGCAACGAGCGCCATATTGCTCAACAAGGGACCTTTTATGCAGCAAATTCTCAACAATTAGACCATGATTTAATTTGATTTGAGCAGTTTTTCTCTTTAATGAGTGAAAGAGGTCATTCTTTAATTCTGGATCACAGCAGACGACGAAAGGAACACATTCTTTCGCATCTCTTGAACTCCACCTAACAAGCTTTTCCAGGAAACTAAGAGTTGAAGAAACGGATACCCCTCCAATGATACCAACAGTATTTGCTTTGGTCAAAGATTTAGAAGACTGACATCTCATTAAAGCTGTAGCTGAACCTGAAAACTTCTTGGATTTCGATAAATTTCCACTCTCATAGATCTGTGCCTGAAATGAAAATGATTGTACAACTAGAGATGGACTTGTTCTTACTCTATACTGAGTCTTATTCTTATATAAATTACTCAGAAGAACGGGCGGGCAATTGACTGTATGGAAAGATATAGTCATGACTCCATCAAACATTCCTGGCTGCTTAAAGCTTCTATAAATCCAGCCGTTATAAGTAATCCTATGAATTTCACTATCTACGGAATAATTTTTTATCCTGTGAACCACCTATAAACAACTAGACGATCTCCAGATCAGTGCTACACCAATATTGCACACTTGAGATTCTGACAACAAAACCCAATTGAAAGAATTTGGTAACATGTCCAGGATTTCAGAGTAGAGATTTTAGAGACCGAACATAAAATCAAAAGTATCTAAACCCCAGAGAGAAAGTTAAGGGTTTCAATTCAAGTAGAATGGAAGTGAATTGATTTCAGGTGAAGGGTATTTTTGTCTTAAAGTATTAATGGTTAAGTATAAAATTATACTAAAATATTATTGTAAATTGTTTAAATAATAAAATCATTTTTATCATAAAATTTTATTAATCATTTACAAAATTAGAATAAAAAAATATATTATCAAATAATATGATAATATCGTAGAAAATAAAGATGATCAGATTATTAACTATATAACTAATGATAATTATTATTAATTACAAAATATTATGGAAATCTTATATTGTTTAATATAAATTATATAAAATGATAGAAAATACCACCAACCAAACGCCTTAAAAGTCTTATATATAAATGGTGATTGCATATATCACATCACCTGGAATCACCAATCATAAGTAGGTGGAAAGAATCTACCTTTTGCACCGCACTCTGTTTACTTTTGAAAATAATGACAAATATCTACTACTAAATTATATATTATATGTCAGGTACAGGAGAAACAGGCGTCGGCGGCTGCGTTGTGCTAAAGAATTTAACAGTGACACTGCCTTCAAAATTACTGGCTACTTGTATATTCCCTGAATGACGAAAATCTTGAGCACGAGTCAAATTATAAGCCAACCCATCAAGATTACCCTATTATCACTTTTCATACAAATACACAGTAATTAGCTTCTTCTTTTTTCTGATGTTTGATTTCTGGAATCACATCAATTCTTTTGTGCTCTTACCTTTTCTTCTTTCTTCTTTATTGATTTATTATTAGTATATTACTGTCATCCCAACTTCAAACATTATTGTGCAGGCAGTTAAAATTTCTTAAACTTGTGTGAAGGTAGGGACAACATGGTGAGTGGACCTATGAATGATCACAAAATGGACCGGACAGATTTTGTCCTCCGTTGAAATCATTGGTTGGTGATAAATTATTGAGTAAGGTGTTTCTATCTTCAACAGCAGAAAGGGACATCAATCCATAGAACTATGACACGCAGACGCACACTGATTAAAAAACTTTGAGTTTTGAGCTGTAGATAAGGTTGAAATGTCCTTCTCAAAACCAAAAAAATCTGTCAATGAGTTTATTTCTTTGTCTTATTATGGTAATATTGTGCATAAATCTCATTGTTTTAACCCCATATGCAATTATGAACTTGTTTATATATACCCACTGAT
Source organism: Toxicodendron radicans (assembly GCA_009867345.2). NCBI lineage: Eukaryota > Viridiplantae > Streptophyta > Magnoliopsida > Sapindales > Anacardiaceae > Toxicodendron > Toxicodendron radicans. The sequence continues at coordinate 930,717 of WYDK02118171.1, forward strand.
GACCATTTCTGATTAATCTCTTGATGAGAAAACAAACATATTTGTGGACTCTAATTAGTAATTACTAGGTGTAGGTGAAGCTATTTTCTTCCTGAAAATGATGATTAATGAGATCTCTTAGAAAGAAGATGCTCTCATCTGTCTTGGCTCTTGTAACACAAGACTCTCCTGAGATAATGGCCCTAGCGACATACATTTTGACACCTCATTCTCCATAACATTGGAAGACTGTTGTCAACGTGACAGCTCCCCTTCAATCAACCGTTTTAAGGTTTCTGAAATCTTCATGAATAAGTCAAACTGCTCTCTTCACAAACGATGACAAATACAAGAAGTTCTCAGTTTTGTAGCTTATTCTTAATTGAATAAGAACACATTTTTGCTT
>WYDK02118171.1:938710-960346 GCA_009867345.2 Toxicodendron radicans
TACTACACTTACAAAGTCTTCATACAAAGATATATGTACAAAGTGACGTGTCATACTATGATTGGGAGAATGAATTTATAAAGTCAACTTTTTAGTTAAAGTCAATTTCACTCTCCCAATCATGATATGACATATCACTTTGTATATATATCTTTGTATGAGGACTTTGTAAGTGTAGTATTACTCTTAGGACATTGGGCCTTGGTGTTTTTTTTATCAATTCTTTTCCACGTAATTTGCAATTCTCACATCTTGTCTTTCAATTTGAGTTTCTAACTTTAAGAATGTTTCTTAACATTGTGATTGGTTTGAATGTCAGAAACCTTATCTGTTAATAGGATAGGCAAATACCATTTCAGAAATGGTATCTGATATTTAAAGTGTAATTCTGATTTGGTACTTGCGTTTTTATTGTTATCTTTCATATTTTTGTTTCTGTATTATTTACTGGTTGATGGATGTGTTTCTGGATTATCAACATTAGTCACTGGTTCCTTAATGAAGTCGCTAGACTAAATTTTGTTTCTGTTACAGCCACTTGATGGGCATCTCACTGAAGCACTGTCTGAATCTGGTCCATTGCCATATCAATCTTCTATGCCTGCAAACAAGACCACTGTTCCCTGTTATTTCTACTTCAATGGTTTCTGCAACAAAGGTGACAGGTGCTCCTTCATGCATGGTCCTGAAGATGGTGCACCTGCTGGGATATATTCAAGGAAGGCCTCTGCAATTACTGATGCTCTACCCACTGAAAACAATGCATCTACAGGAAATGACACTGGATCAGCACTGAAAGAAAGACATCATAATCCATCGGAAACTGCCACAAAGCCAGCAATGGTTATGAGCATTCAGCCAAAGGATGATCTTCTGCAATCAGCGCCTAGAAGCATTCCACAGCAAAGTGCCTCCCCACAGATATCTCTGTCAGAGGGTGAAGAAGCTGCTGCTATTAAGTCAGACCTCATAGCTCCAGTCGAAGGCTTTATGAAAACTAGATCTCATCCATGCACAGGTTGGAATTCTGAGGAGCAAATGGATGGCCATATTGAGCCCGAGGAGCGGTGGGAATCATCCCCAGGTTTTGATGTTCTTGTGGATAGTGACAATAGATCAGATAATTTGGGTTATGAGGATGATCCAGAGTACTTACTGGCCATGAATAAGGAGCACGGGGGTCTTAACAGCCAATTTTTGGGTTATGATTTGGACGACCAAGTTGAGGATGGTCCCACATATCCAGATGCAGAACTTCTATATGAACGGAAGATCTACAGTGGTAATGATTGTTTGGATAATGGGCGCATTCTCAATAATGTCAGAGAACCTTCAATCCGTGCAAGAGAAAGGATGTTGGATTCATTATTTTCTCGAAAGAGGAAATTCTTGCCATCAAAAGTAGCAGTAAATGACTGCAGTGTGGATCTTCGAGATTATCTGAGGAAACGTAGGGTAATTGATGATCATCGAATTATTAGTTCATCAAGAAAGCATGAATCACGTAGATTGGTTGTTCGAAGGCAAGAAAGGCCTCGAAGGCATGTTATTGGTCAGCGGCTGCACAGAAGATTGGCATCAGTTGTTGGAAAGAACTATATTGAGTCATATGGAGATAATGGAACTCTTTCAAATGGTGCCAACCAGTGTGAGGGGCTTAGGCATTCACAATCTAGGAGGTTTAGGCAGAATTCTAAGGAAAAAAGGCTGGCAAAACAGCAGTCTTGTTCAGCTGGAGTTTCTAGAAAACCTGTTTCAAGGAAGAGGAGATCTACTGAGACTTCTACTGCATTTACAGGACCCAAGACTCTTGCTGAGATTAAACAAGAGAAGAAAAAGACTGAAGAAAAGGGTGATTGCTCTGGGAAAACAGGGCATTCAAGCATAACGTTGGCTGACTTTCAGGGACCAAAACCTCTGAGTGAAATCCTCAAGGAAAAAAAGAGGCTGTGACTTTGAGGGGCAACAATACTAGCAGCTGCTGAAAGCACTTACTCTCATTTTCTAAAAAGTGATCAATTGTGCAGAAGATGAGGACGGTGAAATGTTATTTGTTGCTAGAGGTGTTCTGGCTTATGTCGTGATACTTCAATATGCTGGGATCGGTTTAGTTACCATTATTTGATGAAGGTATTGATTTTGTTTCTAGATGAAGACTTGAAGAGAAGTAGAGAAGTCTATGAACATTTTATTTTGACTTCTGTAACATCTGTAGTCCCTAGATATTTCCTTACTGAAAGAAACTTCTTAGAATAGCCATTTGGTCAGGCTATGACTATATAATTCCATCAGAAAATTTGGTATCACTGCTAGTGTTGAGCGTGTCTTGATTTCATGTACAGAGCTGCACATTCTGGTTAGTACATTTGTAATGAGATGGTCAGTTTTTCTACATATAACAATGATTTTCTCATTAGAGATTAACCTGCTCTTTAAGACTATTCCTGAGCGATTTCTGTTTGCTCTTTGTTATAATCGGTCATTTTTTGGTGATTGTACTTTTTACTGCATTGGGTAATCCAACCAACTCATAACACTCATCTTTCAGGCTTTCATGTAGTAGCGCATTATTCTCCAATTTAGCAGCTTAAATTATACATTTACAGGATAAAAGATGTGGCATTTGGTAAAATTAGTAAGAGTTTCAATCCGATTAAATATTAACTAAGCAAAACTGATCACTAACAAGACATCCTAATTCGTTGGTAATGTTGTTAGGTTCTTATATCCATTTGACTTGGATTGGTCTGGCCTAGTTCATTTAACCGAAAGAAGTTTTCCGGATATTTGTCAATGTCTTTGGGGAAGAAAAAGTCATTCAGCCTCAGCGCCTAGGCTAGACTTAATCAGCTTCCTGCAAGTCCGCCACCCTTAAATCTGCCGGGAACTACTCAGAAGTCAGAATACTGTTATGGAGCCAGTTTATGATTCCCAAGTTTTCAGCAAAATATATATATATATATCATCGCTCAGCAGTACTTTAGTCTTAAGATATCAATAAATCTGTAAAATATCGTTGGATTATAACTTGACATTTTTATCACAATATAATCAATTAATATTTATCTAATTAACTAAACAAAAGTTAGTCAAACTCAGGATCAGTAACTTCCAAGCTTTGCCATGAATTGAAATTGAAGGCTCAAATTAAGAAGATAATCAATTAATGTTAATTAGGTAATATACAAATAACAATTGAGCTCTACTTAATTTTCTCATTTTATGTCTTTGGGATAAACTTTGAGGTATCAAAATTTTGGGTAAATTAAAAGAAGAGAAGAATAATAAAATTATACTAAAATGTGATTATCAATGTGTGTTGTCTTACTATCATATATACTATTACGTAACATAACAAAAATTCAAAGTTAGATAACAAGAATTTATTAGTATATCTATCAATTGTTTTGTGATTATCAACTAAAATTATAATATATATTTTTTAAATTTAGCCAATGCATCAACCATTAATGTCATGACTAAGTAAAACTCTTCATTTGATATATATATATATATTCTCTTGATTCCCTTTCGTCCTTATCTTAATCTTTTTAGCAATTATAAGGATGGTAATTGGTATACCTATTGGATAAAGCTGATAGACCAAACGTTTGAACTAGTATTTGAACCATTGAAATTAAACCATGGTATGGTCAGCCTTCTGGTTTGGTTATTAGAGGAAAAACATTAATATATTGATTATTATCCTTTAATTACTAGACACATCAAGGGGACTCTTTCTTTTTAATTTCCATAAACTAACCTGTAGATTCCAATTTATGATCTTTCCCATTTTAATTCCTCTTTTGTCATTTTCCTCTCTTCTTCCTCTTTTATAACACAAAAAATTAAAATATAAGAACATTCCCAGCTCCATATTGTTTGACTTGGATCATCGTTTTTCTTTGTGCCATCGTTACTCCGCAGAAACAAATAAGGACGATGGCTGGTTTACAAAGGTCTGAGGCGTCGTTCAGAAGGCAAGGATCGTCGGGATTAGTATGGGATGACAAGTTCTTATCCGGCGAGTTGAAGCGTCATATGAGGCATAGAGAAGCTGAAGATAAAGATGATAACAAGGGAGAATTAAGGCTGTCACAAAGCGTGATGATGCAGCGTAGTCGATCAGAAGGTGGAGGTGGAGGAAGAACTTATCGGATGGCTAAAGCCTCATCACCCAACAGGGACCCTCCGTCTCCCAAAATGTCCGGGTGCTGTGGCTTTTTTGGTAAACCTGAGGCATCCCGTAAACCCCGGAATCCCAATAAGCGTAAGTCATGATCACTCATATTGCTTTGTACATGATTTAAGTTAAAGACGAGGAATAGCATGTGTGAGTTTGGTTTCTATTTGGGATTTTTGCTCTCTCTATAATATATATATTTCAGAATTTAGATGTATATCTAGAACTTACAGGATTCTACGACAGCATGCACAAACCAAACACACCTGTTTGGTTCTTTTACATTTCTTTCGATCGATGTTTCATGGGATATTTTCACTTTTTCTTCTTCAATAAGCTCTTAGGTTTTTCAATGGAAATAAGTCATTTCAATTAAACATCCCCGAACTGAGTGGGATAGTTTTTTTATTTTTCTCTTGTTTTTAACCAGATTAAACCCTAGAATTAAGATTTTTTTTCAATGAAAATGGCGATTCTGTAGTGATTATGAGTTGATCACTATGGTTGTGATGCAAGTTGGTTTGACATGATTAGAGATAGAGTGCAAAATCCATAATCAAAATGATCTCCTGTGAATTATGATTTGAAACGCTCCATTAATTCAAACTTGCAATATTCCATAATCATGATGAACTGGACTTAATAATGAATTAAATAATAAGAGTTTTAGGTGTTTGTTATCAATAGTCTGCCATATAGATTTGAACGGGGGTTTAGTTGGTAACGTAACCGATTCCCTTATAATATATAGTATGATTTTCTCGCCTCTTTAGTCTCTACTCCATTAGATATATATGCATAAAGAATCTGAGCTGCCGACCATAACATAATGTCTAATGTCAGGCAATTAATTATTGATTTTATTGATCATGTCTACCGCAAACACCTATTTTTTTTTTATTTTCTGGCGAGGGATGTCTTGCATTTAAGATAGAGCCAAATATATACATTAATATACATGATTGATTTCTCCTCTTCTTCTTCCTCTTCTTTTGTCTGGATTAAGATATGTCCAAATTAATCACAGTGTAAATGTCTCTCTGGGGGGATGAATATTTAGAAAGAGCTGTAATACTTGACTACCATGAATTGGAAAAGCAGAAAAGTCAAAATTCAAAGAGAATTTGTGTATATCTTTAAAAGAAGAAATTAATATGTAATAAAGAGGTCATACTATATTATCCCTTGACCAATTCCAATAGGGAATGACTGAGTTTGTAACATAGAATATTAATGCTTGTAGAGTTTGTTGATCTTATTATATTTGATAAATTAGGGAACCTCACTTAACTCTCCATTAGCTGTTAGAACCAAGAAATTACATAAGTTGACATGGTTTAACTTTCAACAATGTTGCTAGCTAGCTAGGACTAGTCCAGTTGACATGACAACCCTCAATAACTCAGCTAATATAACTATAAAAAATAAAGTCAATTATGAGAAGTGTTTTGCTGGGTAAAAGTATAACTGTGTTGATGCATATGCGATAAATGATCTTTTATTAGTGTTGAACGTTTAAGAGTATACTAGTTACTTAGTTTCTTGATGGTGCATGATTTTGGTGAGAAGGTAGCTAGAAAAAAACAAGACTCCGCCACCCTTTTGTCTGATGAAGACAAACACAAAAGGGCCAACATAGCCATCAGCAGCCTCAGAGGACCACCAGATCAAATCTGGCTGGTGCTTTGACTCTTAGCTATAGTTCCCTTTCTCTATTTAAATTTATTAATTCCTCATCTGTTTACACGTAATTAATACATATATTTTAATGTACAGTATTTTATTCATCACATAACACAACTCTTCATTGAACATACAATTTTGTCATTAATAATTAATTTACAAACTTAGAGAAATATATCCATGTAATTAATCAACTGATCATAGAAAACAGAAGAAAAAATTTAAATGATATAAATAATCATTAGTTTCTCCGATGAATAATCTATGATCTCATGAGTGAGTTCAGTCTAAAGCTTTCTGAACTTTGGTTTTAAAAACTAAAATATACAGTTTCTCCATTGAAAAGTATAGAAAACAACCTGTAGAATGGGTGACAAAGGAGCCAAAACTTGCACCAACAATGCAATGCCAAGCCGGACCATACACTTTATCAAACTCCTGCATGTAGAGTAGAGTCACATGTTAAACCATTATACATTATTAAATTGATATTTGAGAGGTATTGAGATTAGAGAGAGGAAGCACATGATTAGCCGAAGATAATTAGGATTCATTAACATTACCGACATTATCACACATTAGTAAGAGAGAGAGAATGAGATTTGATTATTAATAATACATGATATTTGAAAGGATTTGAAATTTGAGGTTCCATTAATTGCTCTCCCACACATGGGCTGCTGGATCATTAACTTTTTCATCAATAATATAATTGACCAAGGTAACTGTTGATGGTCGATCGATGCAAAGAGAGAGAAAGTACTCCGTGTTTTTGTTGTAGTCTTCCTCCACAAAATCAACCCTAATTATTCTGAATTCATCTCTGAAATATCTAGTCTTGTTCCTTGTGGGGTTTCCATGAACTAAATCTGATCATCTCTACCATACAAAAATCCAAAAAGAAACACCAAAAGAGTAATAGTTCCCAAACACTATAGTCTATACATTACATATATGAAAATATTAGACCAGAGTTGAAGATGCACGGTAATAGTAGCAAGAAATTTAATTTGTTGGGAAAAAAAATGTATACCTTTTTAATGTTAAAAGCAATATGCTTGGAGCTGAATTTCTCCAAGGTATCATAGGTTCGCCGGGCAATTCTGAAAGCATGGACCTGCATGAATCCAGGCATATCAGACACCAACACCTTCACTTGAAGAAATGCAATCACTGATGCCACATTTGTTTCTACGTGAGACACTGACTTTCTCGCCTCAACCAAATTTCCTCTTCCTCCTCCTCCTCCTCCTCCTCTGCGCTGATCACCATCCTCACTTTCCTCACAGTTTTCCAGCTGCTTCTTTAATAACAACTTATGTGACGGCAGCGACAGTACTGGAAGTGGTTTATTTGGTGGAATTTCTGTAACGTGATTAACTACTGGCTGAGACTTTGGCTTGTGATTAATTTTAGCGTTGAACTTGTAGAAAGACATGAATCCTTTCTTTAGCTTGTCTTGGTTAGCCATTTCCCTACCTCTCTCTGATCAATTTACTTATGAAGTAGAATGTGTCTGTCTGCAGTATATATATATATATACGTTTATAAAGTATACAAGAAGGTGTGACTGCAATGATGAACACATTGAAAACTCAGTTAAATAATGTAGATTAGAGAGTGGGTGGTGATAAATTAACAGGAAACCATGTGTTATTGCCTGTAATCAAGGATAATTAAATGGTGGCATTGCATGAGATGAGATTTGATGATTTATTGTTTTGGGTTAGAATTAATTGTATGCGGTGGAAATTGAACAAGTGTTCGAGGCATATTTGTGTTGTCTCCTATATGATTTTATTGCTGAAGAGCCAGCACACATGGACCCAATACTACCCTCCACCGCCATTTCATGTAGGGTACCCTAAACAACGGTCTCTGTCTTTGTTGTAGTAATTATACCCTTAAATTATTTTTCTAATAATTAAGAACATGAACCCAGTTGAAATGTTGATTCTATTTTAGATGTTTGCTCAATTTCTTTAAACAGGGCAGAGAAACTATTAAAAAAAAAAACCCATTATATAATATTATGCATTACATAATCTCAATATAATATATTAAATAAGAAGGGAATTCTTTTGGAAAAAATGTTAATGTCTGTAAAAGAGTACATTTTTAAGTAAGTTTTTAACAACATTAAAAAAAAAAAAAAAAAAAAAAAAAAGTGTTTCTTTATAAAACGATCAAATTTATATATTGTATTTGTTGTTGGACCGTCTATATCATGTATTAATCCGAGTCTAACAATTGGGTCTCATATGATGGTGGTGACTCAATTCATTGAGCACATATTGAACTAATTGCTTTACCATTAAATTTCAAGTTGAGCATAAATAGGATCGAGCATGTGCATGTGCATGTGACATGTCATCTCTCAATTTGACTTGTGGAAGTGAAAAAGTGGATGAAATTTTAAATTGAAAGTGTTAAAGCACTAAGCAACAATTACTAGCTAGTTGTGTTATTACTAAAATAATTAAAGACAGATCATTATTGGATGACCGAGTAGTAATTAAAATGTTTAGGGTTAAAAAGTTTATTTCCTATTTGGTCTCAAGTTCGAATCTCACTGATTGTTATCATGGATCGCAGGATTTATCTTATTTCAAAAACTTTGTTCGGAAAGGAATGATTTAATCTAATGCATGCAAACTTCCAAACAAAATAGAAATTTTTGCGGCTATGAAATCTCCAACGAGGATCCATAAATATGACCCTCAAAACCAAAAATCATGGTCATTAAGGTCGAAGCGAAGCTGCAGTTTATAGAATATGAGTCGTAGTCAATAAATCATTTTCCAAGTAGATGTGCTATAAATTGTTGAGATAGATGGCATGTCTGTTTAGAATGACAACTAGTATAGACATGGTTAAATTATCCTCCTTATGGCCTTATCTTTGGAATTAATATCAATATTTATTTAAGTGGGGTTCCTTCAACTTTGACGCTTTAAATAGCCCCCCTTTTTTATAGGAATTTTGGGGGCTAAAAGTATAGCAACTCTCCATTCATTGATTGTCATATGAGACCATGCAAATTGCAATAAGCCATCCATAATTCTGTTGCTAACATCACTTATGGCAGATGTTCAATATTATAATTCCTATTGTCTTTGTCTTGTCACCATCCTTTGCCGAGTCAGAATGATAACAAACATCATTGAGATGCAAATTTACTATTGCATGTATTCTCTGACGAGATTTGGTTTAATTTGTTGTTGGGTTTGGACTGCACAAAGGCCCAAACTGCTAGATATTGAGGGCGCGGTGACATTATCATACGCATTAAGCAAGTATCAGCCCTCGTCCACGTTCCACCATCTCTATCTACTTTCAAAGTCGGTTCATAAACCCAATACCGCTGAGAATCTACTGAAGTCATTGAAGCAGTTTGCAGCCAACAACGGAAAAAGTTGTAAATGTTGGGATGTAAAAAGGGTCTTCTACAGCCTATGTTTACTAAATACAGTAAAAGCTAAATCATATATCAATAGAATGTAAGGCTCAAAAGAGTCGAAAGGAATTAATGTTGCTTAGAGAGACAGATGAAGTTGAGCATCATATTGTTAGAATAAGCATAGATTATTAAGTAAGGAGTACACCCAACTCATTCTTCTGAAAGAAGCACAATAAAAACATTACTTTTTAAATTGACGATTTGGAAAATGGAAAGCCACGAGGGACGACGAAGAAGAACTAAAGATCTGAAATGTAACTGCATATATAAACTACTGATAGAAGCAAAAATATTGAATCTCTTTGTATTTACATGTCTTGATAACTATATCAAAGTGTTCTGTTATTGTTGTTATGCATTAGTTTTTTGGGGCGGGGTGGTTAGAAAGCTTAAACCATAGTCCATTTTTGTCTAGCCTATACACCCATATATGGCAAAAACCTATCTTCACGCATGACAAAAGCAAATGCAAATTTTAAAAGTTGAAGCAACTCTCACTTAACCCATAAATTCCAGGAAGCAGCAGCTTTCTTTTTAGTTTTTTCTAGAGTACTATGGTGAAGCTCTTACATAGATGCACACCATTACTTTTCTAACTTCTTTTTAATGAATCCTCTGTTCAGTCTCTTCTCAGAATAAAATTGAGAAAATTGTAGAAATAGGGGTTCCTTGCGGCCCAAAACACTTGGCTAACTAAATTGTCCTTCATGTTTTGGACTGAAGGGAGCTCCTAATTCTTCTCTTTTCCTTCTCCAATATTTTGGCCACAGGAGATTTGTAACTTTTTGACGGATATCTTCATTCTTCATCGATCGTTTGTCGTTGGGAAACTTTGGATCACTGCTAACTGGTATGAGAATCACATCTTTTAATTAGCTTATTCCATTTTGGGAATGATTTTACTGCAAGTTCGAAGATTTAACGTATGACCGCTTTACGAGTTTATAATTTTAAGGGCATGAGGTGTGCTTGGTGATTTGTGGATTTTCCTTTACTGAGTTGATGGTTAGTTGCTGGTGTAGAAGTTATCCAATCTTGGGATGAAAACTTCAGAGTGAAGTTGGTAAGTACTGGCTCACAGTACCATTAAAAACATAAGTATATATATTTATATATTTTGGATAATTGACCCAGGAATTTAATCATCAATGATAGAATTGCAACACAGAATACTGTATATAAGCATCTTCTGATACACTAGAGAAGCTTTTCTGAAATTAGTAACTTTATTCGGGCATTCTAATGATTTGTGTTTCAGAATTAAAGGGCGGACAAAAGCGAGTCTATAGAAAAAGATGGCCAGCGTGATTTAACTGGTGAGTATGACTGTAAGGCAAGAGGAGGAGGAACTGCAAAATTTTGGTGCGAGCGCAGCTTGAATTCACATAAATTAAAATAATTTATAATCTTAATTAAGTAATAGTTGCTTCTTTCCCTGTCTTGGGATTGAAAAACACATTGAAAAATTCAATGGAGCATTAACTGCTGGAATTGGATAGTGTTTTCTATAATATCCGCAAGCCGCAAGGTATACCTCCCTTGAATAATATGTTCTGAATTTTTCTCCTGGAAAGAACAGCTACAAGCACATTAATTTTAGTGGCATTTGTTTTCCTGCTCTTCTCCGAAATATATTTATTGTTTCATGGTCTATAAAATAAGAGGACAACTTCCCAGCTATATGGTATGTTGATTCTGTCTTTTGTGTCACCAATTTTATATATTTTATTATATGCTAAATACAAATATACAACTATATTGTACTTGATTTGAATTTAGATTTCATTAATATAAAATCTGAACTCCATATGAATCTTAGGCGTGCCTGCCATATTGTGAATACTAATTCTTTGTGAGCGAAAGATTTTTCAGCCACAGGACACATTTAAATCTGGTTTCGAAGTATAGCAGTAGCAAACACTTTTGATATCCATATGTAAATTTATATAAATATGATCGATCATGCACAAGGAGAAAAGTCTTGGCAATTCGCTGCCTGCTGCTGTTGCTGCAAAACGCATTTGAGAGTTGAACAAGATCGGATGGCCTCTCCGGCTAATGGAACCACTGGCAACACGTCACAGTTGCAAATCTCGATCATTGAACCATCTGGGTCGTGAAAAAACAACTGATCCACATAGATTCCACCCTCTTCTACTCTAGCCTTTATGTACTCTATCTTCATCTCTTTCAGTTTTCTCTCTACTATTGCCATGCTCTCACACTGCCAAACCCAAACAAAAATCCACTAACTTAAATGCTTGTAAATATGTAATATGCAGAAATAATATGGAAGATAAGAGAGAGAAATACTTGGAAGGATATGTGGTTGTCCTTGGGATTTATCCGGTTGATGGAGGGCATTTCATTAGGATCTTCAGATTTCAGGAGATGTACGCTAATTCCATAATTGAATAACCTGTTTTTTAACAACACAACACAACAAAAATGAATCAAAATTCAAGTAAACAGATAACTATATGTTATGTCTTAATTTTTATCGCTTTTAAATAATAATAATAATTCATATACCATGCGCCTTCAAAATCAAAAGAACCAGGCCTTCTAATGGGAAAGAAACCAAGAACATTCTGGTAGAAATCAATAGATTTCTCAACTGATCTGCACACAATAGAGATGTGATTCAAGGACTTGAGACGTAAAGGATTCTCCATGCCTTCAATCTATTACAACCAAAATTCACTAGAAAATTGAGATTAGAAAGATGTGAATGTTGATTTGGAAACAGGATCGGAGGTATTGGTGACTGGTGATTTGAAGCTATAAATAGGGAAGAATCCACGAACTCATCTCTCCACATCAGCATTTGTACTTTTCAGATAGTGGTGTTTCTTACACGTAGATCCTACGTTGATGGCACAGCTGTAGCCAGTAGTTGAAAGTAATTTAATGTGTTACAAGTACATTTTTGTCTTGTACTAAAGCTCAGTTCTGTCAAGATATATACGGTACATAACATTGATTTTATTTCATAGTTGCTGACTGCCTCCAAATGAAATTTGACCCGCACCTTCCCTGAGCTTATATTATGTTATTCAGTATAAATTTTATACATTCTGGATTTATAATTACAGTTTTTGTTGAAGACAGGTTGAATTAAAAAATAACATTTTGTTAATTAAATAATATTAATCTGCTTATTCATTGAAACACTTTGAAAGTCCCATGCATATAGGTTTTGAAACTAATATTATATCCTAATTGGGTGACCAAATATTTTGGCAAGATTCATCTCCGATTGGATCTCTGTTAAACTTTCAATGGAAGGTGATGCTTTCAAAGAAGAGTTTTCTGGGTTTAACGAACTAAAAAAAAAAATTGTAATGTTAATTTTGTTAAACAGAAAGGAGAATTTTACGTGCAGAAATATATTTTAGAGTTAGAGTGATAGTGAGTTCTGCATGGAAAATGCTTGTTTATATAATTAAGTGATTCATAGTCAAACCACGAGACTGATAAGTTTAAATATTAATAGAATCAACTACTAAGAACTCAAGAAAAAAATATCAACCCGCTCGTTAATTCATATCTGTAAATAGCAACTTATCTGAGGCAGTTCAAGCCTATATAGAATCAATAAACAGGTAATTGATGTGTAAAACAGTATCAGATTTAACCCTAGCTAAATACCTCTGAAATCAGTAAGGACTAAAAGTTAGTTTTTGAGTAATTAAATTAATTTGAAAAAAGTACGTTTGACACTAAGAAACAGACTCAAAAATCTCACCTACGACTGCCAATCTGTGTGGACTTTGGTAGTGGAGGTGATTGAGTTTGCGTTTGCGATTACGTCGTCATTAATTTTTCAAATTTCAATTGTCATAGTTAATGTTATTTCAATTCAAAATCACTTTCTACTTCTGTATCTGATACTGATGCTGATGTTGTAATCTGTTTCTAGTGAAGGCCATAACCAGGGTAGTGTTTATTAGATTAAGGTGCATGCATTGCATGAAACTTCAGGGAGCCTTCTTTCTTATCAACTCCTAGCTAATCCACCTTTACAATACAGTCTCTAGCGCAATTCGATTTTGCTTCACCAGATCTCCTATCCTTGTCAGAAACAAGTACTCTACCTATATTTTCTTCTTCATTTGTCAAACTAATAAAACAAGTCTTAACCCAATTTGAATAAACGCATAACCTTTATATATATATATATACACATATAGAATAACAAAGTTTATGCTTAAATAACAATTACTGAGTTTGTTTATATATTATCAAAGAAGATTTGAATTCAAGAAGTTTATAGTGATGGTGTGAGGGATCACATCACATCAAAGTATGGGATTAAAGAACTTGATTTAGTGATAAACAAAAACAAGATGAAATCAGGGAGCTGAGTAAATTAAAAAGAAATTATTCGTTTCGTCTAATATTTGAGCAAAATATTTATAAGCAAGATTAAATTGGACCATAGATAGATAGATGATCATAGATAGGAGTGACTATAGAATTCAACAACTTCCTTATTATTAGATTTTTCAAAATAAATTAATGAATAACACATGTAAATAATCAGGTCTCAATAGAATTCTAAATAAATAAAATCATCAGAAATGGGCTGTAAACCATTTTACAAAGTCCGTAACAAGGCCTGTGTATCTAGTATTAGCCCAGTCCTGAACTGCCGGGTTCACTTTAGTTACTATAAATTTGATGATTTCAGTAAGGAAAAAGAGAGGTTGATACCCCAATTTGTCAAAAAATTTCTCATAATTGTGATATGGCAGTTTACAAATTGGTTAAACTGGTTTTATCAGGCTAATTGTCAGTTATTCCGTTATAATTGTGAGAAAAAATTTATAAAATTGGACTATATCATAATATTACCCTTTCGATAATCGAGTTTTAAAAGTGGTATACTGTAATTGATAATCTTATTTTGTACCAAATTTAATTAAATGGGATTAGGGATTAAACACTCATTTACCTGTAGAAAATCACACCATTCTATCAACAAATATCACATTCATAAAATTTTTTTACCTATATTTTACTAATACTTAAATCAAATACCACTTTCTGACCATTTTGCCCTAAGCAACTACCGACTTTTAGACTAACACCACAGGAACAAATTTGGTATTCCATATTCTTTCATAGGATGGCCGTCTTTTTTAGGTCTCTTGTATATTATGTTTTAGTTATATGGAGCAATTCTTGATGATATGATTTTGAAGTCCAGTAATCAATAACCTGTTTTAGTTATATGGAACCATTCTTGATGGAGCATACCAATACGATTTTGAAGCCCAGTAATCAATAATGTTTCTGAAAGCTTAATTAATTAAATAAATAAAACACTGAAAACCCACACTGGGCTTGCCCGCCCGACTTCCTTAGGGCTCTCTTTAAATTTTCCCTCAAAAATTTTCTGGTGAAATCACCGAGACAAAATGGACGGAGAACTAAAGATCTCCGTTGACAAACTCTCCGTCAAGCGCTTGGATGCCATCGAAGAGAACGGCGTCGAACGATTTCCACCGTATGGTCCCTGTTTCAAACTTCGTTTCATTTTTCACTATAAATCCTTGAAACTAAATAAATTAAAGATTATTTGAAATTATGTTTCTGCCTGTTTTTTTATTCTTTTTTCTTAACCTTTAACAAGTGATTTTGATAGTCTGTAGTCACAAAAATTTACCTTAAGTTAGTTTTCAAATAAGATTCAGGGTTGCTTATGTTTTTCTTTTTCAATAGGTTTTGTGAATACATGTTGATTTTGGGAGTATTTTGTGTTAATTAAATAGTGATGTCAATTATGATGAAAAGCGAGAGTCGTTGATACGGAAAATAGACTTTGCGTGGGCAGTGGAGAAAGATGATAATAAGAAGCAGAAGAAGAAGAGCTCGAAAGAGAGTAGTTCAACCACCGCAACGACTCCATTGCAGTGGCAGAGCATGGTGGAGAACCTGCAGCTGGCTCACCAGGAGCTTTCTGTCATTATAGACCTTATCAATACTGTGAGCTACTCCAAACGTTCTAATTATTTATCTATTGATAATTGATCGTTATTTTGTAGTTGCATTCCATAATTCTGCCACTTGGTTTTTATTCTGGTTAAATTTTGAGGGCTTATTTTATTTTAATAATGAGACTATATTGCTGAAGTTGTTGGTTGTTGTATTTTAAATCTTGTATAATAACACAAGTGTAACACAGAGTTTTCGATAGAAATATGTGAAAAAAGTCCTTGGATTTTGTTTGATTGTTGAGAAAATGCAAGCAAAACATAATTTAAACTTTGCTAATGGATATATAAGTAAACCTAAGAAGCCGTTACCTTTTGTTTGGTTTGGTTTGGAACCTTTTAAGACTTGAAATTGCTGTACCACTTGTTTAGTCCACATATATAAATAAGTAGACAAATGATTCCCCGTATGAATGTCATTAGTTGATTTTTGTTTGGTGGTTTGGCTTGTGTATTCTTGCTTTTTGTAGAGGATTTAAGAGCTCTGTGTGAAATACAACTGGAAATGAGTGGGTGTTCTTTAGATTAGATAGTAATGAATGCTAATTTACGATATTGATTTCTTTTGATTTGCCAAATGTAGGTGGAAGCCAATGATGCTGTAACAGTGGCTAGCATGACCAGGCCAAAGCCATTACCTAATGAAGTTCTGTCTGACTTCGCTGTATCTGCAGCAACAAAGCTACAGTGCTATAGGGTATTTCTTTTTGTCTTTTTAGTGCTGTATTTTTCTTTTGATATTCTCTAAGAGCCTCAACTTTTAATTTCTTGTAATGCTTTTGCTCCAGCGTCTGGGTAAATATTTTAAGCAGTCTGCCAAAGCTTTGGAACAGCAGGTTGCTAGGGAAGCAAGATTTTATGGTGCTCTAATCAGGTGAGTTTCCCATACTGGCCTTTACAGAACACTAGTTTGATATAAAATCGCTTTTATATTGGCCTGTACAGAACACTAGTTTGATAAAAAATCACTTTGCTAAAAGCAAACATTGACAATTAGGTAGACCTCATCATTTTCTTTTCTTTCGCTTGTAAAAACACCTATGCAACCAAAGTGCTGTGATCTGCATCCTGTTTTAAATTTATTCATCTAGATAAATTATGAAGCTCATAACTGTGTGATGGTATCTGACATATGCATAGTTCTTCAACAACACTCTCTATGCATCTTTTCCTGACAAGCGAATAGATTGCAGCAAAACTGGAAGGTTAAGCGGCAGCGTGTGGCAGCTGCAGCTTCTGGAAATGAAGGCTTTACCATTGATCTTTTTGACAGTTTATTATACGATTCAGCAGCTGTATTAAAGCCATCTTCTCTGTCTACAATTCGTGTCGAACATGATTCGGCTGGTATGCTGGCTATAAATTTACCCCCAAACTCATGCCGTTCTCTTCGTTTTGGTTTTCTTGGTTTCCATTCCACTGATAGTTCCAAGGAATCCGATGAGAGCAAAATATATTGCTCTACTCATCCATCTAAAGAAGCTGAGAAGGAGTCAGTCAATGATGATGAGTGTGTTAAAGAAACACATTCACTTCTTCGTGAAGTTCATCAAGCAATTTTTTATGAGCAGGTAAGAGTTTTCATTCTTCTCTTTTTATGATTATATATCCTTACTTTTTTCTCTCTTTGCTTTAAAACTTTGGTTCTTCTGCCTCCAGCTCTTTGATATAGTGAATCGTGAAGCATTTAAACAATCATTAGGAGTCAATCTCACTGGAATTCGAGAAAATTATCTGCAATTAGGCATTGGTCAGGGAACCTCTGTGTTCATATCACTTAAACCATCCAGTCAGGGTGATCAAAAAGTTGACAGTTCGGGCACCCAGAATGTGGAATCTGCTGTTTTACCTCTGGAATCATTCGATGGAGTAAAGTTAGCTGAAGAAAAGGATGATAGTTTGAAAAAGAGACGGGGTTATCCTAATCGTGTTTGTTATGAGATTTATCTGCAACAGATTTTTCATGAGCATCTATATGTAAGAGATAAAAATAGATCGATTTCGACTGGTGCTCGAGCAATTGGTCAACAAACAAAGGATGGGTCAGGTCTTCTTGGTCATTTCTGCATGTCATTGGCTCATAGAATATTTTCTAACAAAGTTCACTTGGAACTGGAAAATGTGGTATTGTCCTTGTCTCTCGGACATGTACTACTAACTACTTTTCACTTGCCATTTATAGTTGAAAGTGTCCTTGATTTATGTTCTTTGTAATCTCTAGGTTTGTGGGGTCCCATATCTCCAATTGATATCCCATCCTACTTGGCATTCTCGAACGTCTTCATGGACACTCTTTTTAAAGGTTCCTCTGTCCATTCTTCATGGAGGTGCTCAACTCCAGACATCAGAAATCCATGGTGTGAAGAATGTTGGTAAGTCACAGTTTCGGACTAAGGTGGTGGTAAATGATGATCGCATCAATGTCGAAGGAGAAGGCACTCCTAATGTTGTCGGCTTGTTTAAAGAGAGATCTGAAGATATATCTTCTATGAACAAATATGATTGTGACTTGGCAGATCTTCCTGTGATAATTCTACAGCAGGTAGGTCACTACTTCATCTTGTTTCATTTTGATTCATTTTCTCTTCTTTCTCCTGTATTGCCTTTACATAGGATAACAGAGAGCTTGAATATATATATATTATTTACCTTTGTTTCTGAGATCTACTGTTCTAGTTTGGTTGTGTGAAGTGGATGCATGGGTGGGTCGAGGCTTTAAGAGTTTTAGGTTCAATTTTTTTTCCCAAACAAGAAAAAGATTTGGGCCTTTGGGGGGTTGGTGCCTCCCCTGGCAATTCAGTATATCCACTAGGGATGGCAATGGGGTGGTTCGGGGGCTGGGAGGCCTCCTCCTTTCCCCACCCCACTTAGGATTTTGGTCTCCATTCCCCGTCTTGTTCCCCAACTTGGGGAATTCCCACATGGAGAGTGTGTTCCTCGAACTCACTCTATTCCCCAATTTATTTATATATAAAATATATAAATAATCACATTATAAATATATAACATTATAATTAAGTAAACCATTACTATATAGTATTAATGTTCTAATAAAAATAACCATAATATATTATAGCAATATTAAAAAGTAAGAAGTTTAAATAAGTCATAGCTAAAACAATTAAGAAAAAAAAACCAAAATTGTAAAATAATTTCTAATGTGTCATAGCATTATTTATTTCCTGATGTCTTCTTCATTTCTCTTCCTCAATATTCATTAAGACTTCATTTTTTTTAAATGTGAAATAAATAAAAAATACAACAATTTCAAATTATAATAATAATTATATTTATATAATAAAAATATTTTATATGTAATTTTATAATGGGGAATGGAGCAGGTTTGAGGTGGGGAATACTAAATCCAACCTCTATCCATTTCAATATGGGGAATTAATTTGTTCCCAAAACCTACTTCATTCCCTAAATTAACTCTTCCATCCCTGCCCCCAATAGAGGCTGTTCTCCATGGGTGCCCAACCCCGTGGGGCATTTTGCCATCCCTAATATCCACCCCTGCATGGATGTATCAATATTGGTTGAAATTATCAACGTTTGCTTAGTATATATTATCCTACCCTTAGGATGTTTGTTTTGAATTTGATTTAATGAAATATGTTTTATGTTAAGAGAACAAACAATTTTGACACATTAAATTTCTGGTTGCTTGCATTAGCTTGTAATAAATATAAATTATTGATGCCATAGATTTGAATAATTTTGGAATCTATTGGTACCACTTTAGATTTTCTCCTTCTGGTTTAGTTAAAAAGACAAAGAAAGGGTGAAGTTTATGTTTCTTGAATGATTATGCACTTGCGAACATGTTTTGCTAAAGATTGTCGACTGATTGAGGTTGTCTTGTAATTTTGACAATAGGTTGCAAGCCAAGTTATTCGTTGGCTACATGAGGAAGCTCTTATGGTGGGGATAAAAGCAAATCGTGATTTTCTATGTTTGTCGTTTGAGCTGGAGCAAAGTGAAACAGTGAGCTTGGTAGCTCATGTGGACCCAGAAGATATGAATGGATGCATTTCATGGTGGCTGGTAATGGAGGAGGCTTTTGCAGAGGAGACAAAACTTCGAACAGACATATCCGATGGTGTTTCAGATTATCGGAAATTCTTGGGCCATTTGTCTCTGGATGTGTTATATTCAACACTGATGGACTTGGTTAGCTTGTGTGGAGGTGGAAGCCATTAGTCATCTCTTTCACCCACGCATTAACGAAAATGATCTTTTTTTTTTTTTATTGTTCTCAATTATGTTTCCTGTATAATATGTTTTCATATTTCTTTTCTTATCAAGTAATTTTGACGTTGGGTAATGATAAGTGGTGAGTATGATGAAAGCAAAAAGTTGTTGTATTCAAATAATTTCTCCAAGTTAGTTGGGAAATTAGCCATTCATATCTTTTGGAGTTACCTGATATGAAGTTACAAGTTTCCTGGAAACTAAACCTTATTCACAAAGAAATCATCCTGGCCATTCAATTCATAGTAACTTGACATTTTGCATTTCTCCTAACTACGTTATCCCTGAATTCCCCTTGCATCGGCCAGTGGAGTTTATGCAGATAATGACTTGTAAACGAATTGATCCGCAAATAACTTCTATTCTAAAAGTCTTCTTCTTTTTTTTTTTTTTTTTTTTTTTTTTTTTTTCTACATACATAGCTTGAATGGATGGATGATGCAAATTGAAGAGAATTTAAATTTCGAGATAAAAAAAAAAAGGGATTGGATTAAAGGAGAAATAACGAAAAAAACCATCACTGAGCAGTTAACTTCCTTGATCCTTGATAAGAGTGACCATTAGAGTTAACTTTAGGGTTCAATAACCATTAGAGTTAACTTGAAGGTTCAAAAAATTATTTGAGGTGCACATATTCTTTATAATTTAAAAAATAATAATAATAATGAAGAAAAGAAATAAAACTCTTATCTAATCCACCGAATGTTTACCTGTACCTAGTTAGGCAGCAACGCATAAAGCAGGATCCATCCTACCCTAACCTACCCATTACTCAAACCAATCCTACCTTGATAAGTATTAAAGATTGACATTTAAGATTCTTAAGAATCAACGTTAGACACATGCCCAGCATCCTCACGCTCACATGCCTTAAGCCGTCTGATACTCCCACATCATTTGACTTAATTCCCATAATTATCCACCTAAGTCAACATTTAATCCTTAATAAATTATATTTTATTTAATTTTTTTCACATTCATTCTTTACAAGGCACACGAAAGGAATCACACCTCTAACACCATTGTTGCCTTTGCCGTGCTCCCTATCATATCTATTTTATTCTTCAATATTCTGTCGTTATATTTATACTATACAGATCCCCCTCTCCTCTCGTCATCAACAACAACCACAAAACACTCTCTCAGTATGTATTACTTCAAATGACTTAGTTGTCCTTTCTTTTCTTTTTCCCTCTGCATTATTTAGTTGTTGGCCTGGAACCGGTGAAACCGAAGCAATTTCTCCGTGGGTATCGAAGAGAATTTTAATTCAAATTTTGGAGTTTGGATATTTTACGGGGCTCCATATGGGTTTGTCTAAATTCTAGTATTGGGGCTCCATAGTCAGTTTTTTTTTTTTTCCTTTTTCTTTCTTATTTTATTTTCTTTTGATGTTAATGGCCGTACTCTTGAGTTGGGTTTTTGTGAGGATTTTGATTTCTTTTATGGGTTTAAAACACAAGCAAGATACTTTAACAGATTGATTTTTTTGTTAAAAAAAAATGATTCCAGCATTCAGCTTTTAGAATTTTACTGACAAAGACGTCACTTGCATTGGATATTAACTAACATTTTGCAAAGAGTTAAGCGAGTTTATAGTTTTTGTGGGGTTATAATGTCTGGTGGAACACCAGTTGGCGGTGGATATATGAGGCAAAGGCATAGTCAGGGTTATGCGTCGAGTGGTGATGACCTTGAAGATGATGCGTGCTCTAGGCCCCAACCTTTCTCACCTCCAACTAGTCGACCCAGGACTTGGCTTGAGATTTTGGAGAATGTGCTTTGGATTGCTTCAGCTCTTTTCATTATTTACTATGGTGATCGCCATTCCAATTTTATCTATCTTCTATGGCACGATGACAGAATTAGAAGGTTAGTTTCATGTTTTACTTGTTTTGTTTTTATTTCAATTGTTCATCGCCTTTTTCATTGCTTTCATTGCTTTCATTGCTTCAATTATGTTTTGATTTTATTTGAAAGTTTTGGTTGGAGTATTTTGTAATATTTTTGTAGTATGCATGTGCATTAAAGTTTAAGTTAGGTATAAGATTCTTTCT
>WYDK02118171.1:962049-991191 GCA_009867345.2 Toxicodendron radicans
AGGTGTGAAACTTAATTTAATGTTAGCACCCTCTCACTAAACCTCCTTTAATCATCTGTAGTTTCATTTTGCCTTTTTTGTTAAATTTTTTATTTATTTTATTTTTTTATCTTTTAGAGAAGTTTAGAATGAATTCAATATATTAACGTCACAGTCTGAATCTGATATGTTCAAATTGATCGTTACGGACTGGGAAGACAGTAGAATATTGAGTGATAATTTGAAACTTCTGAGAAATAGTAGAAATACTGAAGAGTTTCCAATGATAATTGATTTATTAACGAAATAAACAAAGCCCAGATTGACTGGGTAGAATTCCAGTTTCTATGACGTGGTCAAATAATGTGAGCAATAATCAAGAGACTTGCTTTTGTAAAGCATTAACAGTACCCTTTATCACCTTTATGATGTTGGGAAGAATAAAAATAGATAGATGTTGGAACTGTTTTGGCATTCAACACGCGGAAACAGCTCGTGGGTGGTGGTCTGGTCAACCTATCAGCAATGCCAAGGCATCGATTACCATTATCATTATTCTCATTCTCATTTTACTTAATTATAAATCTGAACACAGTCGATGATTTGGTAAGTTTTTAAACCCAAATATACATCACAACTGTACCTAATGCTTAACCTTTTCTTGAGTGTCTTGTGACCTTTCCCTCTGTAGACGAGCACCAAAGACAAACGTATAAACAACATCTATATATTGGAGGAGCACAAAAAACAGAAAGATATGAACAAGAATTCGATTAGAATTGGATTGTGTATTTAGTCAATGCATTTAAGATTATGGTTAACAACTCTTTTTCTTCTGCCAACAAACTTGAACAAGTCATAGGTTTGGCCGACCTCTGTCTTTAACCTCAATATTCGCCTTAATTAAACTTCACCCGATTCTAGAAAATATACAATCTCTGGTTTAATAATAATTCCAACTGTCAATTCTGATTCTGGATAGTTGTTGAACTGAAACTAGTCGTTTTCCATGAACAGAGACGTAGATTATTATGGTTAATCCCGGATTTGTATCCACTACTTTTTTTTTCTGGTATTTATTTTATGGATTAATAAGAATGTTATGCTTATTGCTTATGCATGCATGAGAAAAGTAAGAAAAAAAAAAGTGAACCCCACCTGAAAGACTTTTACTTAAACCCCACAAAGACCTCAACCATGTCGTGTCCCCCAAGTTGAGAAAGACATGTTTCAACGTCTCTCCTCTTCAAAAAGGAAAAGTAGAGCTTCATAATTCCAATTCCAACCATAGTGCTGTGAATAGTTTTGTGAGTTTACATAAAACTCATCATAACACACTGAAATTCTTATAAAATTAGGCATTTAAGATAGTGAGGCGCCGAAATAAAGTTATCTTCTCTTTTGCAAACAGTATGGAGCAAAAAAGAGAATAATATCACTAATTGAATGCAACTATGTCTTTGAATATGAACCACCTTGTTCATCTCAGTTGTCCCAAACCTCTCATTTGTCTAACGAATGAGTTTATGAAAGCAAAAGGTTGAAGACTTTTAAAAGAAAACGATAAGATCCAAAGTAATACCTATTCTATTCTATTCTATTCTATTATTTCAATGGTACACATAGTCTTTTCCTTTCGTGCTCACTAAGTTCATTTGAAATCGACAAACTTAGTTGCAACACTTTAACATCAATCAATGTCCACCTCAAAACTTCCAATCACCATTTTTTCTCTTACGTTATAATTGCAGGATGTAAGTGATCACCAAAGTCTCACCAGTCTCCAACGTGATCATAAACTATTCTCATAGAAAAAAAATTTACTTGTTGATCTTCCCAAACCTCTTAAATACCAGTGAACTGTCAATTCCGAATTACACTCTTCCTCCGCACACTTACACAGAGAAGTGGCTTATTCTAGACAATACGATAGCTTAAGCTTTGAGAAATGTTTCAATTCCTTCAATAACTATAACCTTCTTATAATGATCGCCATCTGGTTCAGGTATTGATTGCTTAGACTTCAATTCCCACATCCACAAGCATAGTTATAAACTTGAAGGCTAATGTTAATGGTAATGGCTTCATTCAGTCACCAAATCCAGGCTCATCTCTCTGTTTTCTACAGATAGATAATAATTTCTCAACTTTCCCACCCCCTCATTCAAAGGGTAATGATTAGATGGGTAGTTGTATCTGTTTCTATGATGCTGAGATGCTCACTTCAATTTATTTTTAATATTATTTAACGGTAATATGATCTCAATTCTGTATGTATACCCTAGCTTTATCTCATATTCTTTACATAAGATAAAGAGTTATGGGATCAATGAGAATCCCATGTCCCCAGTCCCACCATTTGGTCTAATTATATATGGGATTTGGGGTAATAAATCCCATTAAGGTGGGATTACATACAAACAAATACCCAGAAGGTAAATAGAAGAAGAAAGCAAATTGTTGTTAAAGAATGCGTGGAAAGGTGGGAAGCCATATCATGTAGCGTTCAAGCTTTACATTTGAAATGGATATTGGGTTTGGGCCATTCTTCATACGAATAATTAATTATGTCGTCAATAAACAAGTCTCTGCTAGTTTTGTGTACCAAAAAGTAACCCATCAACATTATATTACACCAATTACTGTTTGGATCCCTCCTAAGATGAAGAGTAATTATAATAATTATGCAGAAAGAATGAAAAGGGTTGTGTTTTGAAGAAAAAATAAACTAATAAGATGATGGTCCAGATGAATACATTATATATTAATGTAGATTGGATTCAAAACCCAGTTCAATGGTGATTCAATGAACTTCTGATGACCAATAATCAGGAGTGAAAATAGTGAATGAAAAGAAAAAAGGGGTTATCATACTCCAATCACTGATATAATTTTACTCACCCTCACCGATTTAATATAATCAAAAATCTTCTTCCCATGGCCCATTCTGATCATCACTTCATCAGCATAAACCACCGTTTTAGATTTTAATTTTTATAATTACCAATTTACCCTTTATGGACATGCATGTATCAAATGCGGTGGGTCAAACTCTTTTGTGTATAAATTAAAAAACATTTTATTTTTGATATTATTCATACTTATTTTTCTTGTGTTGGTTTGGTAATGGTTTGCCCCAAGTCTCAAACAAACAGCTATCTTCCAATCTTCTTCTGATTTGTTCTTCATTTCTACTAATAAAAACAACCACCAAAGTCTCATAATTCACAACTCATCTTTCTTTTCTTCCTTTATAATGGTTTAGGTTTTGCTTTTCCCCTCTCTCTCTCTTCTTGAATTACACGCTCTTCTGCTTGGTAGGTTGTGCCATTGAACTCATGGGCCCTCAACTCCACTCAAGTTTAATGGTCTCTATCTCCTCTTTCAGTGCTCTCTCTTTGCCTTGCCCCCATTTTCTTACTGTCTCCCATTTATCTCGTTTTTCTTTCTATACTCTTATGACAAGATAAGCTTCTGCAGTTTCTGTTTTCTCTCTTTAGAAACTATGGTACGGTAGTTTATCTTGTGAGGTTTCTCCGTTTGGGTTTTTGATTTTGGTGATGGGTTTTGCATATAATGCAGTAATGATGTTGGGTTTGGGTTGTGATCAACTGTGGTTGACTGTAGTTCATGGGTTTGACTCTGGGATATATCTCTGACTTTTTGTCTTCTTGAACCGATTTTTGGTTAACTACGGGCTTCTTGATCTTGGAATTCGGAAAATCGGCGAATTTTCAAGGTGGACTTATGCAGTTGTTTTTTCCGTATGTTTTGTGTACGAATGATGAGTGAAAGAAGAACTTGATTTTCGTGGTGTTAAATCTGGTTGTGGCAAGTTCTTGAAGGACAAAAATGGACAGAATGATTCAACCTCCTCTGGTAAATTCTTTGTCTATCTTTCGGCTAACTTGTTGTGTTGAGTTTAATCACATACTCATATACACATATAGCAATGTAATGCTTAATCGGTGACTTTCATAGTTTCATTTGTGTGGTTTTTAAATTTCGGTGCTGCTTGATCCTAGCGCATAGTTTTAGGGTTTTGGTGGTTCATGGTGTTTGAATGTGTACCCATCTATGTTTTCTAACTTCTGAAGACGTGTAACCATCAACCCACCAAATCTACTTGAGCCTCGATTTTAATAAGTTGGAGAAAGTTCTCTCCTGTCTGAAGATCATTATCATAAATTTGTGAAATAATTAACCGACAGTTCGTAAAAGATAAACTGTATCAACTCTCTTTATCGATTCTAGGTTGCTCATCCTGTAAAATTCGGATATCTGATTGATTCCAACTGCAAATTGAACCGAAATCAAATGGCTGCAACTTCATAAGTGCTCCAAACACTTTTAATACCTTCTCCTGAGGTATAGAGTTTTGAATAAAGTTTTGTTGTACTGAATTTGAGCATTAGTGGGCATTTGATATTGTTATAGCCGGAGTTGAGCGAGTCAAAAGGATTTCTTTTCAGCTCCATTATTGTCTTATAGACAAGTATACAGTAGCAAGTTTTGTAGTTACTGGTAAGTCTTTTCGATGTTCTCACTTTCTTGTATATATGTACTTTCTAAGGAGAGATGGTAGTTGACTAGTTGTACCTTCTAATCTTGTATTTTTCCTCTATGCTTAAGTTCCTTGAGTCTCAAACTCTTGTGATATTCTTTCCGCCCATTGACTTAATATAGGCATCGCTATGTGAGCTCTGAATTCGTATACCCCTTTTTTTTCTTTTTGTGCTTGTTTTTGTTGCCAGGCGTATACCTGTTGTATATTTTCTCTCATTCATGAGATTAGTCTAGTTATGTCCAAAATTTATAAATAGTTTGATTTGTTCACAAAGATGAATCCATTCGGTTGTACTTCAAATCTATTTTGAAGATAGAAATTGAAATATTAGCAAATTTTGTTTGTGTTAAGATTCTAGTCTCTGACTACAGTCATTATGGTTTTTAGTTTTATACTTAAGATGCTGCAAGTGCTCCAGATTACTTACTAGTTGGTGGATTTTTTTTTTCTGTTATTGGAGAGTGAATGAAAGAACTTATGCATTTATAGGTGCATAGTTGCACATGGTACTGGCTCCAGCATAGACGCTTTTTATGTTATGAAGTAGCCAGGTCATTAATTCTCATACATGTGTTTTTGCAGGTTGATACAACTGCGTGTTTGTGTAGAGTAGATGCAGGCCTCAAAACTGTTGCTGGAGCAAAAAAATATGTCCCTGGGACAAAGCTGTGCCTTCAACCTGACATTAAACCATCTATTCATCCAACTAGGAACAAGCCACCTAGTGGCAGCCGAAGCAGAAACCAATCTCCTTTGCTTCCAGGGCTTCCTGATGATCTTGCTATTGCTTGTCTGATACGAGTCCCAAGGGTCGAGCACCGTAAGCTCCGTTTAGTCTGCAAAAGATGGTGCCGTCTGTTGTCAGGTAACTTCTTTTACTCGCTCCGGAAAAGCCTTGGGATTGCAGAGGAATGGATATATGTCATTAAGAGAGATCGAGATGGGAAAATCTCGTGGCATGCGTTTGACCCCATATACCAGCTTTGGCAGCCTCTGCCTCCTGTCCCTAAGGAATATTCTGAAGCCCTAGGGTTTGGTTGTGCTGTTCTTAGTGGCTGTCACCTTTACTTGTTTGGTGGCAAAGACCCGCTAAAAGGATCAATGAGACGAGTCATTTTTTATAGTGCCAGGACTAATAAATGGCACCGTGCCCCTGATATGCTTCGCAGGCGACATGTTTTTGGTTCTTGTGTCATAAATAATTGCTTGTATGTTGCTGGTGGGGAGAATGGGGGAGCACATCGGTCCTTGAGATCAGCAGAAGTTTATGATCCAAACAAGAATAGGTGGTCTTTCATTTCAGATATGAGCACAGCAATGGTGCCTTTCATTGGGGTTGTTTATGACGGGAAGTGGTTCTTAAAGGGGCTTGGATCTCACCGTCAGGTTCTTAGTGAGGTCTACCAACCAGAAAATGACAGTTGGTACCCTGTATATGATGGAATGGTTGCTGGATGGAGAAACCCAAGTGCTTCCCTAAATGGACATCTCTATGCTTTGGACTGCAAGGATGGCTGCAAACTCAGGGTTTATGATGAAGTGACTGATTCTTGGAGCAAGCATATCGACAGCAAGATGCATTTGGGGAGCTCTCGAGCTTTGGAGGCAGCAGCTCTTGTTCCACTTAATGGAAAACTTTGCATAATCCGCAATAATATGAGTATATCTCTGGTTGATGCTTCAAAATCCGATGGTGTGAGAGAGGCTTCTGCTGAACAACTTTGGGAGACCATATCAGGGAAAGGGCAATTTAAGACATTAGTTACAAACCTCTGGTCAAGCATTGCTGGGAGGAATCGCCTGAAAAGTCACATTGTTCATTGCCAGGTTCTTATAGCATAATGACTGTAAATTGTATTGCCTTGAGAGTTGAGTTCTCTGGTTTTTATGCTGTTAATGTCTCTTTGATTTGATGAGCTGGAGATACCAAAATATTGCAGGCCATGAAATGATGCCTTGTACACCCTTTTGGATTCCAATTGGAATTTAAGGATTTATACGTACCATTAGAGCTGCTGGATGGATGAGGATATATGTTTGCTAGTTGTAGTTTTACAAATATTTATATCATATACATCTTTTACATGTCAATTAACGAGTTTGTTCTTGTTATAGTGCTGCTGCTGCATCCGTTAGTCAATTAATTTGAAACTTACAGTGGTACCGCTCACTCTCAGTAGAGAATGTAAACCAATTCGGTTATGAGCATATCTTCAACTGGATTCATCTCAGTGCACTGCACATGGATATGAATAAAAACAATAACAAATTAACTACATCAAGTTTCTGAATTACAACAAGAACAAATCACAGAGCCACCAGAAATTATCTGTTCATATTTGTTTTCAACTTTCTTTTTCTTTAAAAAGCTACAAAAGAATATTTCACAAGGAATATCTCACTAGAAAATCAAAGCTCTGATAACATACAGTAGCTAATGATGGGTAATTCAGCGACTATTGGATTTTGCGAGGTATGATTGTGCATGTAAGAAGCACCTCTCTTTCTGTTTTTTATATTCATTGTATCGCAGGAAGAAATAGCCAAGATAATCAAAATCTATCGGAGACATCTTTGCCTATTAACCAATAAAAAATACCTGGATTAGCGCCCATAATGACGGGTGATAGAAATTGACAAGCAAAGCTAGAGCAGTAGAATACCTGGATTAGCGCCCATAAAGCCCAAAATATATGTGAAGCCAACATGAATGTATTTGTCTCAACATACAGAGCTTCAAGATCTTTGTCGGATACCTATCATTAACAAAAAACAACAAAGGCAAAATTTTACCAGCTACAAAAAATTTAATAATAATAAACATGTTTGATTAAATGGCAACAGTGTTTGTGAAGTATGTTGCAACTATAAAAAGATCTATCCATACCCACAGATTCCACTTTGGATTTATACAGACAAAATTTTGATAAGCATCCACCTTTGCAGATCACAATCTGATTTTAAATTTCTATTTCATACATTCAAAACTGAGCATTTCATTAACAGTGCACACACGCAAACAGATACTCAGGTGCCTTTTTATTATATTAAACCATGGCTCCAATGTTTATTGGCTCACAATAAATTAACATTTTTTTCTTTATCGAGCTCATGAATCTCAAGCATGCAAAATTCAAGCAAAAATAAATGTCCTTCATTTTGGGGCAGTACTTCAAACCTGAAAACATTTTAAAGATTTTTATAATCTTTGATGCAGCTGAAATAATTAGTTCACAGTCTCAAATACCTCATCAGGTTTGTCCAGTCGTAAATAATGCCTGAAGAAATGATATTGCTCATCTGCATTTGGGTATCTACATAAATGCCACACTCAAATCATTAATAAGATATCATTCTATGCTATCGCCAAAATTGAAAGGTAGATAAAAACAAGTAGAAAATAAGAAAGGAATATACAAGCTATAGTCACAATCATAGCCTGCGTATTCATTGAAGTGATTTCCAATGTCAAAGCCTCTGCAGTTGTATGACCCATACTCAAAATCAATCAAGTAGAGTTCCTCTGGAAATTCATCAAAGAAAGAACAAAATCAGTAGGAGAAGAATACAAACAATTCCGGAAAAATTAAATATTTAGCATCAGTTTTCATCATTTTATGCATCTCAGACACCCTTTTCAGGCAGACAGACACCCACATATTTTATCTTGGTTGGAGGCCACTGCCTTGAACATCTCATAAATCCTTACCACGATAAATGTAAAAGATAGTATAAAAAATTCACCAATTAACCTAACCAAAATAAAACTTATATAATGTTTAATCAAATTGGTACATTCCGTGTCATAATGCAGCCTATGTCCGACATATTTTAGAAAATATCTCTTGACTATAAGTTCCATGGTTCCATATATTATCAATTACGCATGGTCTTGTATAAAATTTAAAGTTCCATAGACTTACACCCCGACACTGTGGCTTAAGTCTCACTGCTAGGGTAAATATATGTCTTGCCTACACTTAATGTTCAAACCATGCAGCAGATCAAGAAAGGTCAACGTAAATTTACCCTCATTGTACTAGATAACATACCACCTATGAACCCATCATGTAGGATAGCAACCCACTATATGTACAATACATAAGACTTTCAAGGTATATACAACACACATTTTGGGGTCGTCAATAACTGATAAAAATCTGGCAAAACTAAGAACTTTTGAACTTAATAAAGCAACAATAAAATGCATTATCAACTTCAAAACTCAAAAGATTCAGGGAGGTGTGTGCATATGTGTAGCTGTGTGGCTGCATGTATGAGAGAAATGAAGAGTAATTAGAACTGTCACTGAAACATGAGAAGTATATATTATAAGATATGTTGACCAAAAATAAACATCTGTAACAAACAATAGCACATCTATTCTACCGTACTGGAATGAATTATCTAAAAGTGTCTGTCTCACCTTTTTCATCATTAACCATTATATTCCCAGAAAGCAAGTCATTATGAGCAAACACCACTGGAGAATTTAGAAGTCCTGTCAATTCCTGTTCAATTATCAGGAAATAATTCCTCATAAACAGGATAAAGGTCTTAATTTATAATAAAAAGGCACAAAATCAGTAGATGGGGAGTGTAAACCAACTAGAGCATTTGGGTACCAATTGTAAAATGGTCATCCCTTAACACAAACCAATCTTCTAAATTATTTTCCATGGTTGAATAATAATGGGATAGAAAAAAGATCAGTAATGGTAAAGAGATTCAACAATGATTCTGGGCATATAGTGTCTTCTGCATTGTGATTCCTAATACTCCCTCAGCATTTAAAATAAAGTAAATCCTTATTTGGAGGTGATGCAAGTTAGAACCTTGAAACAGACCACATATTCCAAATTGGTCAGGATTAAAAAATGATGTATGATCAATTACATGTCTGATTTTATTAATGCTTTTTTCTATTTTATGTTGTTAGCCCATTTGCTTTAATCTTACCACTGCAAGGACTTGGTAAGTTGTCATACAGCATCACTACACAAAATTATGGTGGAATATCATGCATTTTCAAGCTTAGTTCCCATAAAAATACACCATTGGCTGAGTGACATTAAGGTTAATGAAATTTGGAACTGCTCAGGGTTAAAATCTTCAACTTTGGCCTGTAAGGTCCACTAAACATGTTGATAACACATAACTTGAAGAAGATGCCAGGTTAGAGGCAGACAGAGATGCCAGCTTCTCTTCATCCTCACCTCAGCCAACAATAAAGCAGAATTAGAAATAAGCTCACAATATATAGAGAGACTACCTTGAGCTCAACAACTTCTTTTTGAACTTCCTTAAATGAAATGGTCTCATACATCCTCTGCTTCTCAATATCATCAAATTCAAGAGCCGATGCTGCAAAGAGGAGGCATCTCAAAAATGATACCAATATCATGCAATCAATGTCATTTAATTTAGAAAAACTAGTAAACATTGAAACTTGGAATCCAGGTTAATATATTTATGATGGTTAGCTAATCATAAAAGAGGAGAAAACCTTTCTCAAAAAACCTGGAGATATCATTCCATAACTGAGGTTCTTTAGAACCTGGAATTTCCACTTGGTGGAATCTGTGCAGTTGTTTTGCAATTTCAGCAGCCAGCTTTGGATTTCTCATGTCTGCCAAGCAATTGAAAATAGGTTAAAACCATAACCAGAGAGAGGTGACAGGTCCCTGACACCTTGAAAATGCAAATGCTTGAATTCATGAGAATGATCTCTGTTTTTAAGCGCAAAGTTTTAAGGCAATGGAAATGAAATAAATAGATAATGATGTTAGTAAATGCTTTCCAAAAAAAAATTAAGAAGCAATTTCAATGAGAAGTTAATAATACTATATAATTAAGAGGAGAATTAAGCTCTCAAAAGAGAAAGAAGATCTTTATCAGAATTGGCTGACAGCATGGGTGTATAATTTCAAGAGGGTCTAAAAGATGACCCCCTTCAATTTCAGAACAAGGCTGTAAGAAAGTCCGGGGAACTCCAAAAAGGTTCCAACTCTTAAATACAATAAGCCAATCCAAAGTTTTTTAGTCCACAGTTTGATCTCTTGAAAAAGTGCATCCAACAGCAAGATTATGTGGAATCACTGCAGCATATGATCTTCTTCTGCTTACCTGATGGAACCAACGTTCGTGCATTGATGAAGGATTGAACCATGCCATTTCCAAAAACTCCAAGCAACTTGGCACCAAATCCTGCAATCGAGAGGTACTTGATAGCCTAAATTCAATAGCGGTGACAAATCAGAAAATGAACACCAATTTTACATAAAAAGGCTAAATAAGCTCAAACGAAATACAAGAAGCACAAATTAATTTGGACAAAGTTTTCATTAAGCACACCAATAAAACATTTATCTTAGGATGGCTTCATTTTCCTTGCGAAATTGACATCCTTTTAGTTTCTTTGAATTTCAATGTAAATTTGACAACAGACGAGTACAAAAATATATACAATATCACAGTGTCTTTAATATATTAAAAAAAAAAAAACCAAGCTACAAGAATCAAATAAATGTTTTACAAGTAAACATTATTACAAATATTCATATAAACTAGCAAATGCACCTGCAATTCCCGTTCACGATTGATAACATAATCGGTGTTGGGCCCGTATAATCTTACAGTCACGGAAACATCATTTCCATTTTCTTCCTTTACTGAAACCTTCAGAACTGCATGAAAATTTGATGTTTGATTCTTACTTGAGGAATCCAAACGACAGTAATTTTTTTATACATATTGCATACATGAGTTGAAACAGAAAATTCAGTGTAAAAAAAAAAAAAAAAAAACTCACGCAAGTTAGTGATGCCACCGGATACTCTTTCTACAGAGAACCAAGAATCATCCAATTTTGACCACTTCTTGAACAGATCCTTACACAGCTCTCTGTGAAAAAACAACATAAAGAAGAAAACATTACGGTAAGCTTAAGTGAGCTGAAAAACACAAGATCCAGTAGCGTGGTGAAATACTAACATGACGCGAGGGGTCATGTGAGGGAGAGAAAGCGAGGTATCGACGGTGAGAGTAGACGTTAGGAATTCAGTGATACCGTTCTGACGAGCTTCCGCTGCAACCTCCATCTCGTTCCAGATCTTCTTCACTGCTCCCATTTTGTTTCTCAGTTAATGGTATGGTACAATACAATTACAATTTGCGTTTCCAGCGAACCCGGATCAGCGAACTAGTGACTGTAGCAAGATTGGGATATTAGGCGAGTATTCTAATTTAAAGACGAGTTTAGGCTTTAGGTAATTCCGCTATGGCCGATGTGTCCCCTCCCTTTTGTTAAACAAGAGGCATTTTATTAGTCACAAGAAATTATTAGATAACATGGTTATATTATATTAAATTAAAATTAATTTTTTATAAATAAAATTAGAACGTCGTCGCACGCCACTCAACAAGAAAAACAGACGGCACTTTTCCAACAAAGCAGCAAGTCCTTGGACATATCAGATCACCGCCAATTTAAGATATGATAGGATAGCAGTTGAAATATCTTTTTTTATTTTGTCATTTTCTACATGTTAAATTCAATTGGTCATTTGCTTCATATATTTTAAAGCACGTGGCACAATCCCACATCTAATCAAAGCGTCATTTGATTTGACAACTCCATTAAAGCTTATATTCACATTTTAATATTAATTCAACATTCAATAAATAAATAAGGATGTGGTTGATATTGAGTATGTGTTATAACAATCAAAATCTCATGTATGTGAAAAGGTGTTAATCAGAAAGTCCTTATGTTGACCGTGGAAAAGTAGTGCTGCTACTGCGTCATCATCCTCTGAATTCTACAATGGCAATTTTGAAAATCTGCAAAATCACATCACTTGGACAGATGTTTATATATTGCACATGGTTATTGGTACTCCCGATGCAATATACACCACTTCATACGCTAACTAAAGCATCTACAAGAAACAACAAATCCAACTCCATTACCGTTTCTTTTCATCATATTCAAATAACATATAAGCATGAAAACCATTTATTAATGACTACAGTCAAAAGAAAAATGTAAAAAAAAAAATCTAAAAGGTGCTTATAACATTATCTTTTCAACCAAAGACAGCACAGAAAATAATCTTGCTAGTGGCCTCATATAATTGTCGTAGTTTAAAATTTGATGCTTGCCTTAAGAATGGATCCCCCGATATCATAGATGCTATGCTAAAATCTGGTCACACACCTTTTCTAATGCTATAACAACAGCCATTACCATCAATAGCACTAGTGGTCTAGTGGTAGAATAGTACCCTGCCACGGTACAGACCCGGGTTCGATTCCCGGCTGGTGCAAATTTTTATTTTTATACTGTATTTAGGAGACCTAACATCCTGAAATTTTTATTTTCAATAATACTATAAATACATCACTTCTATGCATCATTATGTAACAGAAGATGATGATTGAGTAAAAGTTTACTTTTTAATACTGAATTTTGGATTTAGTATGCCTAAAATGCCTAACATCAATATCATACATTCACAAGCCAAGTTAATCTTATCCAACTGCTTCAGTTTTGGGATTAGGACTTCTCTGGTTTTCCACAATCCAGGATGAAAATATTGACAATTGTTTGTAAGTAGGGTTGATACCAGGAAGAAAACTGAATTTTGGAACAACGAAAACTTGATTCCAAGCCACAAACCGAATAAATAAAAGTGAGGACAACTTGATTTAGCTATTGGTTGAATGAATAAAGGTGTGTAGTACTACTGTTAAGTTGACATTTGTATGTGCCGCTCATTTAATCAAAGACTTAGCTACTTTAAGTGCTCATTTAATGTAATCCTACTGCCTTCTTGCCATAAGTGTCTTAGAAAGTATCACAACAGCTGGAACTAAACTTACTCAGGCCTTGCATGCAAGTTTTATTTCTATGTAACCTGGCATGCTTACACCCAAAATGAAACATACTCCCGAGGTTTGGTTCATTCTAGGGGTAGTAAGGGCTCTAAGGCACTGTGATCTTCCTTTGAAGCACAAAGCACCTAATGAACAGCAATCAAACATAGCACAAAAACCAACCTCATTGCATTTAAATCGTTCAAGAACATGAGGTAGTACTCTATAATACAAATCAAACCTTTAGTCAGACCCTACTTGTATGATTGCAAGTATTTGCAACAATTGAACTTAAGTCATGGCATGAACCCAACTACTCCAATTAAGCAAAACATAGAATAAAAATCAAACCCTTAGTCAACTTGTTTGACATACATATAAACATAATTTGATGAAAATTGTCCATAGACAACCAAATATTCCAAACATCACACTCATAGCTTTCCAGGTTTTACATTAGTTATCAAGACAACATATATTTGAATAAACCCAAACACTTACCCCCCCTGTATCTGGTATTTATATTTGAGCCTGGTTCTGACTTATCAACTTCTTTTGTGCTTAGTCTTTTTAGCGTTTGATTATAGTTCAAGCTTTGCTGCAGTTTTTGCACCATGCAACTAATATCCAGAAGTGAATATTAAAACTCAATGAATAGCATATTATACAAGTAGTTAACAACTGATTTTATTTATTAGTTATTTTTTTTCTTTTTGGTAAGATTGACAGAAAGAAAATTGTCCCAGAAAGCAGAACTAAACCTTGAACTCTAAATCCTGCAAGGGAACACTAATTAATAACTGAAAATTAGTCACCTGAGGCGCAAATCCAGCCTTCACTAGTAAAATATTTTCAAATAATCCAACCATTTTCATTTCATCATATATATCAGTACAACACAAAAGCAAGAAAACCATTTGATAATAATGACTACAGTCAATAGAAGAATGAAAACACTATAAGGTGTTTCTAGCATTATCTTTCCATTTTCCAACTAGTGACAGCACAGGTAATGCTAACAAAATCGAGTTATAGTTTTTGGTTGTGACCCCTTATATAATTATCATCATTTGATGCTTGTCTTAGGAACTCCACTGATATGGGAAATGGTATGCCCTCAAATCTGGTCACACCTTCATCATTTAGGCAGACAATGGAGTTTACACAAGAATAAAAAGCCATTAAAGGCACTAGTGGTCTAGTGGTAGAATAGTACCCTGCCACGGTACAGACCCGGGTTTGATTACCGGCTGGTGCACATGATTTTCTTTTTTCCTGCAGTTACCTAAAAAACCTAACTCCCAACATCAATGGACTGAAGTTATCAAAAGAACCAAAAATTATAAAAAAACCTAACTCCTAAGTCCTAACATCAATGTACTGAAGTTATAAAAAAAAAAACTAACTAAATATACTAAATCTGAACAGAACTCCTAACATCAAGACACTGAAGTTATAAAAAAAAAAAACTAACTCAATATAATTAATCTGAATTTGGGCCATTTTTGGTTGGCTCATTCTAGAGTGATCTTCATCTAAAGCACAAAGCATCTAACAGACAGGAACAATAAGTAGAAAAAAATCAACTCGCTTTCCAAGTAAACAAAGGCTACAACAAACTCATGAAAAACCAACTCAGATTTACCTCACCACTGTGTGTTAGAGAGGAATCCTTTCCAAATGACTTCAATTGGAGTGCATGGTCTCAATATCACTCTCCTTAACATCATCCAAAACATTTTTCTGCACAACAAACAAATTAAGCAAAGGAATAAAAAGTTTAAGTTTAGCGAGTAAATTAACCCTAACACCAAGAAATTGCAGAACGAGAAACAGTATAATTTTTGCTTCCAGGACCGTCTTTGCAGAGATGAAATGAAACTACTTCATTGTGAAGTTGATGCTCATTAGCAGCCATGTCGTGTCACGTATCTCAAATGGAGTGTTATTCGATAGTCAAGACTCCAGCGGTTGTGTTTGTTTTGATGGGCTTTTGGAGTGAAGCCCATGGATCAAAGTAAAACCCATTAGAAACAAAAAAAAAAAAAAATTCTATTAACCTTTCACAGTCAAATTAGAGAAGTTCTGGTTTTAAAAATTACTCCTACTTATTTATGGTATGCAAATCGAAATCATTAAATGAAATCATTGTTGTATATATTCAATGGTTTTGGCATTGAATATGTTTGAGTTTGTACCATTTATAAACTATTGTTATATTTTATGATAATATTAGATTTACAATCCAATTTCATAAACTTTCTTTTAAAATCGTCACGTAACAATTCACATTTAATCAGACAAAAAAAATCATCAGAAACAAACTATAAGTTTTCATATAAAAAAATTATAAAATTGGATTATATTTTTTCATATTGTATTTATAAAACCATAAGAAAAAACCAATTTTGAACATTTTATCAGTTGATTAATAGTATAGGACGGTGAAATGAAACCGTCTACCTCGACCTCAACCTCGACCTCGACCCAACTTAATGAGCGATGGCTGCACAATACTAAGAAAGAATATTATTTCAATACGAGGATGATGGTAATGGTTACTTGAATGTCGAGCCCCGAAGAAAATCTGGTGTGGTTTAGTTGGTTTAGCTTAGTATGTGTATTAAATGAACACACAACACAAGAATATGGCCTTTACTTTACACATACATTTGTATTATGAAATTGGGTTGGGCGTTTTAGCTCCTCAATCAATTCCCTCCCAAATCTTCCTAGGCTCTCGGAAGATATTATTTCAATCCCTCTCCTGAATCGTTTATCTTTCTCATTCTCTCTCCATTTCTGATTGGAGCTACACTGCTACCCTACACACTTTTCAGCTTACCACCTTTACATATTCTCTCTCCATTCCCCAGACTATATTATCGCCCTTTTCCTCAACCAATTCCTGTCCGTACTACTCTGCACTAGCACTATAAACATATCTAAACACCCTTTTCATCTTTCTCAAAACTCAAATTCATAGCTTCCGCCCTGCACTCACATTGCCTTTTCCCTACACTCTGCTTGCTTTCTTCTTTCGTTTCAAGCTTTTAGCCGTTAGATATTAATACTCGGTAGCTATGAGTTGGGTTGATGTAGTAGATGAGTCAACGCGTAATCTCACGCACCCAACTTCTACGCCTCGACCCACCTACATACCACCCCACCACAGGCACACCTACAACAATGCCGTCTCTCATCTCAACTACAATCACCCTTCCACTTTTAACTTCCCTACCCACCCAACACCGTCTCGCCCCCGTTTCAACCCGAATGAACCCGGTCGTTCCCCTCGGATACGTGGCGGTGGCGGTGGCGGTGGCCGTGGACGCAACTCAATTTTGGGCGGCCCAAACCCAAACTCATTTGACATCGCTGACAAGTTTGAGGAACTGGAGGTAACAGAAGATGATCAATGTAATGATAACGCGATCAACTTTGATGCATATGAGGGTATACCAGTGGAGGCTAGCGGCTCGAACATACCAAAACCGGTGTCGAGTTTTGTTGAGATTGATTTGTGTGAAGCTTTGAAGCAAAATATAAAGAGGTGCAAGTATGTGAAGCCAACGCCCATACAGCGCCACGCCATTCCAATAGCCATTGCTGGGCGTGACTTGATGGCGTGTGCGCAGACAGGGTCGGGCAAAACGGCTGCGTTTTGTTTCCCGATTATTTGTGGGATTATAAGAGACGGTCTTAAACAGGTCGTACTTGGTGATGGTATGGACAGGGTTGCTTACCCGACTGCTCTTATTTTATCTCCTACCAGAGAGTTGTCTTGTCAGGTGGATTTGCTTTTCTGGAATTTTCTTTTTTAATGTTTAATGCATTTGGGTTTTCTTTTTTCTTATACTTGTTTTTATTTTCATATTCTTTGATTAGATACACGATGAGGCGAAAAAGTTTGCTCACCGCACAGGGGTCAGGATTGTTGTCGCTTATGGAGGGGCGTCCATTGGTCGACAGGTTTGTGGTTTCTGTCCACGTTATACTAACATTATAATGATTAAGTGTGCTTGTGTACAAATTTCTAACTATTATTATCGAGGTAATGGGCACTTTTTATGTTTGTGTCAGTATATTGATTTCTTGTCATATCATGAACTAAATTGCATAAATTATCTTTGTTGCTGATTATCAATAGGTCAATGAAGACACAAAAGTTTGAATGGTGTGTTTGATATCATTGATTCGTGTTTTCTCCAAAACGGAAATTTATAATTCCTTGTGAAAGGGATGATTGTATGTACTTAATGGAAAATAAATAACTTCCCTGAAGTGGATTTTTGATGTTTTTGGGCCGCCCAGGTGTCCGCATATGGCTGTCTTTGAACAATAATCTACGGGTTAATTGTATTTATGCTCTTTTGTTTTTATTAATTAAGCTACAGTTGTTCTTGTTACATGAAGAAACTGATGAATTCTCTATCTCCTCTATTGTTTCTGGTGGCTCGCACTTTGTGTTATTATTATTAATTAATTATTAGTATTTTGCAATAGTTCTTGTATTAGATAATAAAACATAAAGTTATAATTTAGCTGTTGCTAATGCCCCTTGAATATTTTTTGATGATGCAGTTCCATAATTTGGAAAAGGGTGTTGATATCTTAGTTGCTACTCCTGGACGATTGGTGGATATGATTGAGAGAGGAAGAGTTTCTCTTAAAATGATTAAGTATCTTGCTTTAGATGAGGCTGACAGAATGTTGGACATGGGATTTGAGCATCAGATAAGGAATATTGTCGAGCAAATGGACGTGCCTCCCCCAGGGGCAAGGCAGACAATGCTTTTCAGTGCTACATTTCCGGATGAGATTCAGGTTAATTGATTCCTGCCTTAATTATGCCATGCCTTTTGGGTGCTCATAATGCTTTACACATTGTAGAAGCATATAAGTGATATACAGTACCTTCGAAGGTAGCAATTACTTGAGCTTTTGGTTAATGTTGGCCTAGAGAAATCTATTCATTCCATTCCTGTGACATGCAACTAAATATATGGTGTTGTAAAAATTAGTTTGATTAAATGATTATGCATAATTTGGTATCAGACTGTTTTATTTTATTTTTTTAAATTCTGACCAAATTTGTGCTACAACTTCAAATATTATTCTAAAAGTATTTGTTAAATCTAAACTGGTAGCCTCCAGGCTTCAGAATATTATTATTTTATGCTCTTTGCTTTGTTTACACTATAACAATAAGCTTGATTTCTCTTCAATTTGGTTTCTTGGATATTTATTCATTAACTTTACCTTTTCTTTACCTATTCTTCTGAGTAGAGATAAAATTTGAGAAGTGCTATGAACTTAGAAGCTTTATTTGTATTATATATGCTTTTGCGAAATCAAATGTACAAGTTATACTATCCACTAATTTTCGAAATACAAATAGATATGAGTTAATAATATTTTCCGCGGCAGTCGCAGAATTTTTTTTTTTTCTCTTAGAATTATCTTTTATATAGCTTAAGCTTTTTAGATTATATAAGTTGTGGAGTCATATAAACTTTTACATTTGAAAGCTGGAGTTAATAGTTCAGAACATCGACACTGGCACCTTTTTAGAATGGATTCTCTTCTGGCTTCCCTCACTTCTTTGTTGTACTTTGCAGAGACTGGCATCTGATTTTCTGTCCGATTACATATTTCTAACTGTTGGAAAAGTTGGTTCTAGCACTGGTTTGATAGCACAAAGGGTTGAATTTGTTCAGGATATGGACAAAAAAAGCCATCTCTTGAATCTTCTTTGTTCTCAGAATCCTAATGGGACCCGTGACAAGGTATCTGTGCTGTCTGATTGTTCAAATTACATGGACCTCTGGTTTTTGGCAACAGTAAAATTGTGGTTTTTGTTTCATACACCTTTGTGTAAGGAGGGAGTATATACACATATTTGAATTTGTCATACAGCAGAGTAGAATTTTATTTTATTTCTAGTTTGTTGATTTACACAAGTTTTGCCAATTGGATGTTGCAGCCATCCTTAACGCTAGTATTTGTGGAGACGAAGAGAGGAGCAGATGAATTAGAACACTGGTTATTGATGAAAGGTTTTCCAGCTATAGCAATACATGGTGACAAAGTACAAAGGGTATAAATTATTCTCTCTCCTTTTCATTTTTCTTGCTTTTTGGCATTTCAATTTTGTTTAAAATACGAGCTCCATGAATGTGAACCTGTGTTCTAGCGCTGTTTGCTGATGTTGGCTTAGTGCCGTTTTCTTTTCCTTGTATCTTTGCTCTCTCATCATGTTCGAAGTTTCTCCATCAGTTGTATGGTTAATATTGTACTTGAGTGGAAAAAAACTAATTTCGAAGGATATGGAATTAGTCTTATGTTTGTAAAGAATTATCACTTTTAGCTCTTTTTGTTGGAATTCCTCTGTTAAATCCCATGTTGATGGCAGACTTTTCATACTTTTTAAGGTTTAATTTCATTATATTTGCTACACATTTGCTTTTTTTTTTTCCTCAAGGATTAACAGTAAAGTAGATTATCACAGTATCTTGGGCTGATTTCACCATACACTCCACTTTGTTTCGTAATATTCACTTGTTGAATTTGAAGGAGAGGGAGCAAGCGCTCAAGTCTTTTAAAAGAGGCGCCAATCCAATTTTGGTGGCAACAGATGTTGCTTCACGAGGTCTGGACATACCACGCGTTGCCCATGTGATCAATTTTGACTTGCCAAAAGCCATCGATGACTATGTTCACAGGATAGGCCGCACTGGCCGTGCTGGTAATTCAGGCCTGGCCACTGCATTCTTCAGTGACAAGAACCTGCCACTAGCAAAGCCACTTGTTGAACTAATGAATGAGGCAAAACAGGAAGTTCCTTCTTGGCTGAGGGAGTATGCCGAGAATTCTCCTGGTGGTGGCTGCCATGGTCGAGGCAGCAGGTATGGACATAGCAACAAATTTGGTGGCTTTGACTTCCGAAGAAGTTCCATTCCTTCTAGTGCGGTTGGTTATTCTGAGTATTATGGCGGTGATAGTTCTACTCAAGCTGCTGATAATTCTGCTACTGCTAACATTGGACTCTATGCTGTTGATTCTAATACTGAGTATTATGCTCTTCCAGCTAATTCGGAAGCTTACCCTTATCTCAATGTTGGATCAGTGGGTTCTGGGGTTAGTTATGAATCGGCTGCCAGTGGTTGGGATTAGAGCTGCTATCTATGTCCCTTCTGGAGGTAGATGTGATCTATACAGCTTTTGAAATTAGCATTTTGTAAGAGTCTAAAGGGATGATGCTTGAATATTCGTAGCTTTTAATTTTTCTTAA
Organism: Toxicodendron radicans; assembly: GCA_009867345.2. Classification (NCBI taxonomy): domain Eukaryota; kingdom Viridiplantae; phylum Streptophyta; class Magnoliopsida; order Sapindales; family Anacardiaceae; genus Toxicodendron; species Toxicodendron radicans. The sequence goes on from WYDK02118171.1 coordinate 982,767, forward strand.
ATAGGTGTTTTCTTAACTCTAAAGATATTGTCTCTGTGATTGGGAGGTTAGACGTGCAGAAGCCTAATTTGTAGGCTGTTAATTCTTCTGCCATTGGCTTAACAAGGATGCATGCTTTTTACAACATTTGCTAGGCTTCAATTTTGTTTCAGCATTGATGCCATGCCCTGATATGGAACTTCGATTTTGTTCTACTGCGTTGGCCATTACCGTTCTCGCCTGGCGTGGCCTGGCCCAGCCATGGAAATAATATAGTATATCTTAAGTAGTCTTATTTGGTATTTATATTTCATTGGGTATTTGATTATGTCTATAGAAGGATTTTTCTTGAAAGACGATAGAGTGTATATATACTTTTTAACTTACGGGTCAAACTTACATTTACTCCCATTAATTCTCATGAGAGTATATCCCAAAATAATCTAATAATATTTACGTTTAATAGAGAATCAAATTTAGGATTATGAGTTGTATTAGTAATTATTAAAACTTAAAAGAATTTTGATTTATTTAATTATAAGTGAATGTATTATAAATTTTGAATATTATATATGTCTTCTCAAAAACATTAATATGTTATTATTTTAAATAATAAAATCCTGAAGTATATTATATACAACACCTATGACCTATCCAATGTTTCTGATTTCACAGTTTCGAAATGATAATGGCATATATGTAAATGTAATGTATACTTTTTCAGTTTAAACTTAAAAAAAAACATCCTAATTATCTTATAACAAGAAGAAACAAACCCTAGCCCAATTCAGCAAGACCCCTTAAAAACTCACAGTAAAATATCCTTCTCAACAAAACCATCTTTCCATCTTTTATTTTGATTTTATTTTCACCCTCAACATACACTTTGGCTTTCAGTTTTCATTATCAGCTCTATCATGGAAGAGGTTACAGAAGGAGTTAACAACATCAACTTGAGCGCTGATTCAATCAAGAAAAATCGGATTCAAGTCTCCAACACTAAGAAACCCTTGTTTTTTTACGTTAATCTCGCCAAGGTATTTATTTTTTTTCTTTAATAATAACTTTTTTATCTTTATGATTGTACATGTTTTTACTCGATTGGGGTTGTTCTGTTGTAATAAATTTCTTAGCATTTAGATTTTAACCATGCTCAGTTGTAAGCTATTGATTTGATTGGCCTTGTTATTTTGGAAGCTTGAGTGATAAATGGAAAGAAATCCTACATGGGATTAAATTTCTCTTTGTTTCTAGAGCTTTCTGTTGCGACCTAAGAGAGGTTTAGGGTTTTACCTTTTTTAGGGATCTAGGGTGTATCTAATTGATGGTATGATGAGTTCTGTATCTAATTTACTTTTTGTGGGTTTAATTTTTGTGTTTAAATTTATAATTTGTGTCTAATATTTGGTTGCAGAGATACATGCAGCAGCACAATGAGGTGGAACTCTCCGCTCTTGGAATGGGTAATTACTTTATTAGTTACTATGTGCATAGGTTGTTTACTCTTCAATATGGTCGTGCGATCATTTTATATCCCTCTCGCATTCTTAAATATCAAACCGAATTGTATCACTTCCTCTTCTTTACTATTCTACACGGATGTGTTTTACTCTTTGGCTAAATTAAGTTTGTCGAAATAAATTTTGTTTTGGCATAAATTTGACTTTATTTTGTGCTCAACATTGTTGTGACCTAATTAGTTTTTCATGTTGGCATATCCTGTCTTGAACATTTTATAATTTTCTTGTTGTATCTGCAGCCATTGCCACAGTTGTCACTGTTGCAGAAATTCTGAAAAACAATGGTTTGGCTGTTGAGAAGAGTATGATTATCTGTTTCCCTATATTCTACATATTCTTAGTCCAGCTATCAAGTCTCGATGTCTGTACTTATTTTTATGCACTCTTTGCAGAGATCATGACCTCAACAGTGGATATGAAGGATGAATCAAGAGGGCGATCTGTCCAGAAAGCCAAGGTAATTAATTCAATATCTGTCTGTGCTTTATGGTTTATAATATTACATGCATACAATTTAACATCGTGCAGTTAAGATCCTCCCTATATTGATCATCTTTGCAAGTTGCAAAAAAAGACTGATTTGGATGCTCTAAGTTTTGATTGATGATCTGCCTTTCCTTATCCAAAAATACTCTAATTTTGCTTGGTGATTTATTTTGACCAGTATTTATACGTTTGGATATTACTTTTATATAATATATTTGGTAGTTCTCGTGTCATCAGTAGCGTTTCCTTCCACACTATCCATGCTTACAATTATGATGTTTATTTCATCCATAGTTAATATTGAGCTTTCCTGTCAATATCACCTTGAACGTCTCATGTATGGAGTTATAATTTTCCCTCTCAGATTGAAATATTGCTGGAGAAGACTGCAAACTTCGATGAACTGATGGCAGCTGCTGCTGAGGAGAGGGAAGCTGGAGAAGCTGAAGAGCAGAGTTGAAAGGCAGTTAGTTATCTATTAGTATCTGGTTTGCTTTGGTTTTCATGCTCTAGTGCCGGTGAAGGCACTTAATTTAGTTAGTTTCTTGGTTGTGGGGTATCTTAGGTATTGTAGTCTCAATTGGTTTTGTAATTGCGAAGATTTTATCTTAAGCACCTAGAAACACCATATGTTTACTATTCAAAATTCAATTATATTAACTGATTCTTTTTCTATTTACCTTCTTCAATTTCGCTAATCACATTCAATGTGCTGTTAGTGTTCTAATGGTATCGGCAACAGTTGTCTATAAGACTCGCTTCATTCATCATCCTCTTTGTGCAGTCTATTAATTCATTATTTATTTAAGCTTCTTTGTTTGTTATGGACTTACCCTATCTGCAATAGTGTTCTCAACTTGTGTTATAATGGAGCTTTGTGCTGTTAAAACAAGCAACAGTCACTGCATAATCACATTTCAATGATGGAAAATTCCAGTGAGTGTCATAAGCAGAAAAAATGAAAAATTGGTCTAAGGATGATCACTCAGCTTTTGGATTTTAGAATCTTAGGATGAGAATCTCACAAGTTTGAAATGCGGGACATTTGCTGTGTGCAGATGGATAAACGAGCATTTTCCTGTAACTTTGAACCGAGAAGAACAATAAGCAACTTGCTGTATTCTCACAACTTTGCCTCAATAATCTTTACATATGATGGTTTTGGTTGGAATTTGGTTTCATCATTCATTGAGAATGTGAAGAGTGGACCATTCGCCCGGTTTAGCTTTTTCAAGACACCAGAAAATTAGAACATAACACGAAATGAGTTCACTGCGTAACTTTCTGTTTCACGTTGTTGCTGCTAATTTTGTTATCAGGCTTCATTCTTCCAAACGTTCTGCTACTGACCAACTTCATATTTATAACTATAACTGTGACTTAAAGAAGAAAACCACGCAGAATTATGGCTAAGCCAATTTCCTATTACAATAACTTCTCCCTCAAAGAAATTATAAAACAAATTTAAAACTATCCCTTCTCATTTATAAACTAAAGCGTTAGTCTCTTTCAAACCTATAGCTTCTTTCTCAATTAATATCCTCTTGCATGCCTCGTAGCACATGAAAGAAATCCCAGCTGCTGGGACCAATTTCATGCAGCTTGGCCCCAAACCTTTATACAGACCTGGGAGACCTTCCTTCTCAAGGATGCTTGCAAGAGCATGAAGCATGTTCTGGTACTGTCTTCCGTTGAGAGCTCCAGCCTGCATGTACTTCCGAGCCACCTCAAGAGGGAAAGTTGCAGTGCTTGAGATGGCACCAGCCGCTGATCCAATGAGAAGTGTCATGATATTTCCTATTTCTTCCTTCTTAGAAGCTTTTCTGTAAGCTTTTCGTAATGTGTCATAAGCAAAATAGTTGGTAGCAGCATATGGAACTACTCCTATTAGACTCGGGGTGAGGCCTCTGTATAGCTCCGCAGGTCCCTCTTCCCGAACAATTTTTAAGAATGCATCCAAAAGATTCTTGTACAATCCTCTCTACAATCAGATCAGATTAAGTTCAGTAACGTGATAAGAGTTAACCAAGCATAAAATAGGACATGTTAATGAGTTAATCAATTCATGTTTAAGGCTCGAGTTTACCTGAACTGTTACTCGGGTTTTGAGTAACTCAAGAGGATACGTGCACAAGGTAGAGCTGACACCAGCAACAGCACCTGCAATTGATGAAGCGGGAATCGAAAGCTTTGGCTGTTCCCCAGGTTTAGGCGCCAAGTGCTTCTTCACCGTATCGTAAGCAAATAACTGCATGAGGTCCATTTTGTTAGAACATTAGTTGTTTCTTACCCGAAACAAGATTTTGACAGACAATAACCCAACAGACTTGCAGACGGTAATGAAATACAACATAGGATACTACCAAAGTGGTCAATTAAAAGTCGGACTCAAATCAATAGGCAGTAAACGGTTTGAATATCAATCTTTCTCTCATTTCTTAACCACACACCGCATCTTATCCCTCCCCAAGCACAACCACTTCATTAAATTGATGCCGTTGATTTTGCAATAACTAATCACTAGAATATCCATTGGGAAACAATGCAGGACTAAGCAACACAAAGACCCAATAAACCAGGACAGAATTTTAAACAAGAGTTAAACGCAATCTAAAACTCAAAAAGAAAAAAAAAATCACATGAATCTAACAAGCCAGAAAATTAACATAAATATGGAAACATATAACATAGAATCCTTTATCACAAACCTCAATAGCTTTGCTTGGCGCAACCCGGATGACATTAACCAAATTGCCTCTAAACAAGCCCTTCCAACCATCACTCTTGAGGATAGCATCAAACACTTCACCTGTAGAATTCCCACAACTTCCAACCATCAAATGTGTTCTTATAGTCTCCAATGGAGCAACAACAGTGCGAGACACAGCGCCGGCTACTGCTCCACTGATCAGCTTCCTCAACGACGTATTTCCAATATTAATTCGCAGTTTAAACCCACCTTTTCTTTTCACAGCCTTCTCTCCAACCTCCAATACCTCACGTAACACCAGATGTGGAATTCTATCAATCCTAAAAGTCGGTTCAGGCATTGAAACATATTTTGCGTGCAAATTAGGACATGGAAGTTTTGTACTACTCTCTAATGAATTTACCGGGTTGGGCGATGAAATCACAAACCCCATTGATGCTTGGCCAACAGTTGCAAAAAATCCGCTTCTGAAACTAATAATCTCTTCAGGACTACGTTGAAGCTTAATTCCAGAACTAGAGAAAACAACATCTTTGTTACTGTATTGAACAGCTTGTAAATTTGTTCTAGACATTCTTAAACAGAAAGCCTGAAACTCTGCTGGGTTCTTCTGGCTTCAGATATGGCTGAACTACTAGTGTGTATAAAATTCTAATAATTTGACGTTTGATGAAGAAGAGGTGTCAATTTTACGCAAATGGGTAGTTAAGAGAAAAAACTCCAATGGTTATCCGACAAAATTGGCTGGAAAGAACCTTTGGCGAAAATGAGCCTCTGTACCTACAAGTTAAGAGAATAGAGAATAAAAAGAACAAGAGTTATTTTATGCACAGAATTACAAGACGGCTGCCATGAACATGATATAGCTAAGAAGATTCTTCTCTCCTTTCTATCTCTCTCCCCAGTTAAAGCAGTAAAAAGAGAAGGAACGGATGATGTATTTGCTTCCCTGTCCAAAAAGGAAGAATTTGTATTTCGCTTGTAACAAAAAGCAAAGAGCCAGAGGGAATGATTGCTAAGCTTTATAATGGCAGCTCTTTGAAATTGACCAGAATATAATGAAAGCTTTGTGGCACAACTTTTCTAATTGATATTAAAATTAATTAAATCTTTGACCAATCTTGTCCATTAAAAGTTTTAAAAGCCATTTTGGAAAAGGTTGTTTATTACTTGAGAAATAGTATTGTTTCAATAAATGGTCCATCACATATTGTTTTCTAAGGATGCGTATTATCCTTTCCCTCCCTATTTGTCTGCTTTTGTGTTTCATTCTCTCAACGAGATACTTGAAGCAGTAGGTGCCACAAGATTCTGATAAAATCAAATGATTTTGGGCCACACACAGATTGGGTTGAAGGTTGTTTCTCCTGCATAAAATTCCTTTCATGTTGCATGTTGATAGTGGGCAGCCCTGTGAATATATTGCATGCTTAGCTAACCAATGGCATGATCCTTTCATTGGTTAGCTGAACATGCAGTATATTCTCAGACAATGGCATGAACCTTTTATTTGTTGATGAGATGCAGCAAGAGAATATCAGATACTTGTATGTTGGCAAGTGTGTATTGTGAGAGAAACAGAGAGCTATGGTAATCAATAAGCAACTTAATAGACTTAAGACTGAGAATACATAAAAGAATCTCATATGGAAAACTTTTACTTGTTCCAAATTAGCCAACTTGTAGCTCATAACAGAAAACTCTACAAGCTTACAACAGTAATTTCTGATTAATAATTTCATTTTGCCTTTCCTTTATTTGATGATCCCTTCTTTACAGACTTCTTATTAGGTTTCTTCTTTGGTTTCAACTTGGTGGAGGTTGTTGAAGACTTCTCTTGTCCATTTTTCCTTTGTTTCTGTTTCTTCTCTCTCTTCACGTTGTACATGGTAACGGCCTATTTAGCAAGTCCAATGGGTAAAAAAGTAAGCGAACTTCCATTTGACTCCAATAATTAAAGGTTCCATTATCGAATAGCTGAAACATACCTTATCGACGTTAAGTATCTCATGTGAATGCTTAGATATTAACTTATTCAAAACCTTCTCAGTTTGCTCCTTCTCTTGCAAGCCTATCCCTGTCCCTTCCACAACCGGTAGGAACTGAATGAAAACAAAAAAGAAAATAAAATTATCCATTCCCATGTAACATTTTGGAAATAACAGCATTGAAGCATTTGCCTGGCAAAAATTAAGCCTACAAACCTTCCTATGCTTCCCTTGTTTCTTGGGAGCTTTTTCTCCAGGTAGCTTCTTATCAAATTTACCACCACTGGCTGTTGAAGTAGCAACTATTCCAGCTACATCTCCTAATTCATGTTTGGTAACTTTTTTAGGCGCAGCCTTGGTTCCTGTTATGGGCAATGCAGTGGCAGCTAGCTGAACATGGCTGCACACAAGAGTTTTTTAAGTTTTGTATACAATACTAGTGAAATAGCTCTCTAGCAGAATCAAGAGGCAGTTAAGCAGCAACAGATAAACAACAATTAAAATAAAGAATGCAAGTGAGATTTTATTCACATGTGGATGTTAAGATGAATGGGAGCTGAGACAAGAAAGGCCAGGGACTAACATCAATAAAAATATCTTAGATGGACAAAAGCTGAAATGGAAGTTAATGTGTTGCTTGGGCAAGTATATTGTATATAACATCAATTTGAAAGCAATGAGAAATATTTACATGCCAAAGAAAACCCTAATTAGAGATGGAAGGGCAAACCTTGGCAAAGCACCAACTTTGCCTGCTTGTTTCAAGTTCTGCATCCGATTCTTCTCATGCTTTTCAACTCGTTTCTTCTTTTCTGCTTGTCTCTTAGCAAAAGGATCCTCTCCTGGCTCTGTAGAAAGCAACATTCAGAGTCAGAAAAATCATTTCATAAATGAATAAATAAGTGTGACATGATTTTCATGAATGGAAATTCCAAAAACAAAAGGCATATTCATTTCAACTTTCAAATTCTTGGTACCTTTCTTGCCACACAAATATTATCTATATATAGAAACTTACCATCAGTCATCTTTGCCTCTATGATGGGTACATCATTATCATCATTAACACGATCATAACCATAGCGGCGTTTCCAAGTACCAGTTTGCTCATCCCAAACAACCTTGTCCTTTTTACGCTTCTTTATTCCTGCAAGATATCGCAAAACAAATTGCATTCATATATAATTTATGAAACAACAAAACCAAACCTAGCAAGCATAAACCAAATAAATCAAGATTCAACAGCACTCAAATACTTTAGATTGTTAATCTCAAGGCCAAATTCAAGATCTCGATATATTTAGATTGAATAAAAGATAAAGAGTTTCATAATCAAAAAGGCATATATACCACAGTTAATTAATAAAATAAATTACCTCTCTTCTGGGCAAACAATTCCCATTTTGTAGGAGGTTTAGGCTTTGGTAGCTGAAAACAAAAGGTAAAATGCAACTGAGTTTAAAGATAAACATAGAAAATTAAAAAACTAAATACAAACATTTAAGTTCTAAGAAAGTATGAACCAAATAGAACCACAAACATTAACAATAAAAAACATTGGCTCCCACAAAGTGACAAATGCAGCAATAGGTTGCAGAAGTGACAAAGACATCAAAAACTTAACCGCTGTTAGAGCTAAAACAAGAAAAATTATAGGGATCTTGACAATTCAGTCATTTGAGGAATTTTTAAAGAATATACAGTTGAATCTCATCTCTAATCTCCTAAGCTCTTTCATTTTT
>WYDK02118171.1:997603-1026565 GCA_009867345.2 Toxicodendron radicans
AGAAAATGTTAATGCAAATAATAAATTAATGACTCACTCTTTTAAAGCCAGGTTCCATACTTCCGGAGAGCACAACTACAACAGGCGATTCGCTTCCACTTAAACACATTAAACCTTTCCATATCATCAACGCCGATGAAACTATCATGCCTAATAAACACAGTGAGAATCCAATATTATACTCAAACTCAACAAATATTAAACAGAAAGTTAAAAATTTTAGCAACACTAGGTTAAATCTATGTGTAGAGAGGAGTCATCACACATTGACTGCTTGCTTATTATTATTAAACAAAGAAATTAAAGTTGCAAGCATGAAAGACGTAAAAGGAATAGAAAAGACGAAGCTAACCAAGAGTGATAAGCTGAAAGATAGATTGTTTGATATTCAGGGAGTGGACGCTTTCTCCAATTCCAATCCAACCCATGTTTTTCTTCTCTGATTTTCGAGTTCAATTTCATAGTGATGGTGGCTGGCATTTATAGGGGAAAGTCAAAGGCTCGTTTGTTGACTTTATTGGCATTAAGATTGTGGATCCGGTTTTCGGATTTTTTACGTGACACCAACGCTAATACTGCGCCATCTGTCAAGTTTCTTTGTGTTTTCATGTAAGATTTTCTAATTAAATTTAATATGACCGGTTTTCTGTTAATAATAATTATTCAATTTTCTGATATTCAGTAGTAAAACGGTGCCGTATTATGTCGCTTCTTTATCCTCTATAAATCATCCCCTCCAACTTGTATTCAATCTCTCTCCTCACTTAAACCCTAGATATTTTTGTGCTCCTTATTCGTCCCCAACAAAAACCCTAGCCTCCTTCAACTCACAAAAATGGTAATCTCCGATTAAATGATTAATTAATTTGGTTTTGACATGATCTATTCGCTGATTATGTTTTGTAATTGAATTTTGCAGACAGTAGAAGCAGTGAACCCAAAAGCATACCCATTGGCAGATTCGAATTTGACCATTACAATTCTTGATCTTGTTCAACAAGCAGCCAACTACAAGCAGCTCAAAAAGGGTGCTAATGAAGCAACCAAGACCCTTAACAGAGGTATCTCCGAGTTCATTGTGATGGCTGCCGATACGGAGCCTCTCGAGATCCTTCTGCATCTTCCCCTGCTCGCTGAAGACAAGGTAGCTTTCAGATTCAGCGAGGTTGTTTTATTACTTTTTTAGTTTGAGTTGAGACCAAACTAACCCCTTTCTTCGAATGTGGCAGAATGTGCCGTATGTGTTTGTTCCTTCAAAGCAGGCTCTCGGACGAGCGTGTGGTGTCACAAGACCAGTGATTGCTTGCTCCGTCACATCAAATGAAGCCAGCCAATTGAAAACACAAATTCAACAACTCAAGGTAGTTAATTTTGGTGGTTTTGTTTTGCTATATCAAAGCAAGTGTTATTATTTTCTGAGTTTGTGGTTTGTGTGTGTGAAAATGCAGGATGCCATTGAAAAGCTCTTGATTTGATGTGAAATATGATGGATGGTACTCGGTGTGATGGGCCTCTTGGTCTTGGGTGGGTTTGACTGCGGCACTAGGGAATTGAGCTTATTATATTATTGATCTACCTTTATGTTTTGTTATTTTGCATTGTGAGATTGATGGAATTCTACTATCGAAGATGAATGTTGTAATAACACAAGTATTTAATGTGTTTGCTTGACGTTTGATATTGCTATGAATATTAATTAACTCGACGTAAACCATCTCTGAAATTTAGTCCTTAGTTCCATAATCTACCATGAATCCGAGATTGCTTGCATCATTCCTTCATTCTTTTTTAGTATTCTGGGTTGCAAAAATTCCCTTACTCCAACGTAAGTTATTAGATTGGATCGTCTGGAAGACTAAAATTAAGGACTGAGTTCAATCTGAGCTACTGCTCTTCATTTTGTCATCAAGTTGATCTCGTTTACAAATTTGTTGTCTTCATTTTTCTTAATCTGGAAATATGTTTTGATCATCTTTTGATAAATTTTACTCGGAAGGATGTTGTGACATGATTATATTATTGTTTATATATGATCAAAGTTTAGTCTGAGTAAACTGTAGAATTATGAGTAAAGCTATGATTATTATCTTAGGAGTTGTATTAGTAAAAATAAAATTTCATTTAATCATCTTCTTGTCACATAATAATGTAATTTAAATGATGTGTATTTAGTATTATTATTGTATAGGCAAAATGGATGGGTCTTTAGCTATGGAGCTGCTAAAGCTATGTATCCTCCAATACATTTTATTTTTATATTTGAAGTGAATAATAAATACAAGAAAATAATTTTGAAATAATTGATGTGGCGTCCCATCTTTTACTACATTTTTTAGTTATTTATTGCCACATTAAAATGTAGGTGAGTGAGTGTATGTTACCCTTGAGTCATCCATCATGAACAATTGATCATAGTGATGGTTAGCCAAAGGATTAGTTAAAACCAAATTTTAGTATTACCTAGTACACTATACAATAGCGCGTAACTGGTTGAAATGAAGGACATGTGAAATGGTTTTTTTTATAATATAATAAATAAAATATTTCAAAAAGCTAGCCATACAGTGGGCGTGCCGGAGTGGTTATCGGGCATGACTAGAAATCATGTGGGCTCTGCCCGCGCAGGTTCGAATCCTGCCGCTCACGCGTTCTTCATCAATCCTTATTTTTGTTTTTCTATAAAGAAAAAAAATATTTTAGTTATTTTTAAATAATCACTAAATTAATCAAATCTCTATTTATATTCTCATAAATTATTTCTAGAGATGAGCATGACTAGCGGATAGAACCGAAACCGACGGGTATAATTGGAACCTATCTGGAACCGGCCTTCACAGGGTAAGGTCCGATTCCAATTTTTCGAAGTCAACATTGTGAGGTTTTGGTTACTGCTCCACTTCAGGAACAAGAACTGGAACCGAGATCTGAGTACCCGAGGAGGAACCAACGGATACTCGAGGTGTATTCATAATTTTTATAAACTATTGGGGGTATTTTTATAAATTTTACGGGTATATTTATCATTTTTTTAAGACTATTAGGGGGTATAATAATTTTATAGAGTTCCCAGAACAAGAACCGTAACCTATTACAAGTTTCGGTTCTGGGTATCGAAACCGATTGATTTCGGTTGTTGTTTCTTAGAATTGGGCCGGGTACCTAGACACACTCATCCCTAATTATTTATACTTATTATTGATTATAATTGTTATCAACAAGTAATTTTATTGATATAAAAAATTAACATTCGCTCATATAGTTAAAAAAAAAAAAAAGAGAACTCAAAAGAATTAAAAACTTTGTTAAAAAAGTGTTTCAGAGTTCTAAATAATATTTATATCAATAAAATTACTTGCTTATAATATAACCTTACTATCAATAATAATAATAAATTAAAAAAATTAATTTAAATAAATGTTGACTTAGTTATGTACACACTGAAGATAGGGAGGGTATCGGGGTATCGGAAAACTCTGTGATTGAAAAAGTTACCTTTTGTTTCAATATTCTACCTCTATTATACTCATTATCATATTTCAGTAAATACAAAATACATGTTTGTTTTAATATTCTATAAATACTATCCAAATATTTTTTTAAATTCAAATTAAAACATTTTTTTTATTTTATTTCAAAAAAAAATGTCAAAACTAACAAATACACCACCAGCCAAAAGTTTATAGTCAGCCACCGCATGCCGACTACCTAACGACGTTCGACCGGTTGGAAATGGTTAACCGTGTGTCGTTATGGTATTTTTCGACTAGATCTCTGACCGGAAATAATCTTACTGGTGCACGGCCGGTGGCCACCGTGACATTGTCAGCTGCCGGCGACCAGCGGTAGCAACCAATGGCTTCTTATGAGTGGGTGTGCATTCGTCGTTTTTTAAATTTTTATTGTGGGGCTATTTAACTAATTTAACAAATACTAGGGTTAATAATAATATAATATTTCCAAAATTTTATTAAAAAACCTCTTTAAAAAAATTTGTCATACCCATTTTCATATTCAAATTCTATTCCATTAAATACTACAATTCCATTATTTAACAAATGTTATTGAAAATGTTATTAGAAAAAGTAAACAAACCCATCAGTCTTTAGATGACTTTTTACTAGAACTATGAAAGAAGAATTTGTCCAGCGTTAATCTTACTGTTCTTACACCTATAATACAGCTTTGTATTTATAAGCTGTTACAGTTTATCAATCCAAGATTAAAATCAGGAGAAAGAGCTAACTCTTAACTGTTACAATGCTAACTCTAATCACCCTTGACCTTTAAACAGAAAGAACAGAATTTTAACTGAATCACCGTAGAAAACTCAATTTTAAGCTGACATTGAGCTGCTTTCTTCAACGTCTGCACTGACATCATGCAACTTCACAAACATTGGATGGTGGAAGATGTCGCATTTTGTTATCTCTTCACACATGACAAGTCAATTATTCTTTGACATTAACGTCCCTGTATGATGGCTGTATCCCCATCCACCCCCATTCATTCTTATAAATTCACTTCTAACTGATACTCCGTTGTTTCATATCGATTCATATACATGCCCTAACTGGAAAGAAATTATGGTATGGTGCAGGAGTAAACCAAATTATTGATGCAACACATTTATCAGGGCTTTGTTTCCCAACTGATGAAAGGCTCATTCTCTTTATAACGGTGTACTACCAGTTTTAGATTTCACAAAAATTTACAGAAAGCTAACTCAAAGCTTAGCCTGCTCTTGATCAATCACAACCAACAAAATTATGGCTAACTACACAACTTTTTTTCCAATAGATCTGCTTCTCTATACTCTATACACTAACTATTTAACATTGGTGACTGCAAAAATAAACTTCACTAGGCCATCACTTGCTCCTTACTAGAGGGTCATCTTCATATCATTACATAACTACACTGGACAGCAAACCCAAACCTGTCTGAGAATGCCCTGTTCCTAGTAGCCTAAGATATTTACACAAAAAGACTAATTGTTTGCCCAATGGCTCAGCCTTTGGGTCATTTAATGTTCATGGCTACTGCCATGGCACGTAGCTCCTTTGAAATCTCTGAGAAAGCTGGCCTAGAGTCAGGATCTGATGACCAGCACCTTTCCATCAATGATCTCCAACTTGGATCACACCAGTTTGGAATTTCAGGTCGGACAGTGCCTTTGATGATGCCAGCTGAAAACATCACAGTTGAATGTATAAGCACATATGGATCAACCAAAATCAAACAAGATGCCACTGCACCATTCTGCTAACCATAATAGAAATCATGGAGATGATTAAAATAATTTCTTACTTTCCAATAAATAATGGTAAGAACCCAAAACCGTAATATATGTTAAGCAATAAATTATTTTAAACTCGGATAACAACAATAGCAATTTGATAGAATTACAAAATTTGACACTAACGAATTCTTATCTTTGGTTCTGCTGTCCACATTAAGTCATCAACCACAGAAAATGTGTTTTGTGTTTGTAATGGGATTTGACAAAGATTAGCTGATACAATAAAATATAAATGTACATATAATATATATGATGAGTGAGATGATGACTAAAGAAGCAGTGGGAGCTCTGGGGGCTAGAAGCACTGAAATATGGGAAGGTAAAAGACAAAACATGAACATAAAAGTTGAAGAAAATGCAAGACACCACTTGAGAATGTGGGTTAGATAACACAATGACAAGGATAATGACGTCACAACATTTGCATTCAGTGAAATTATCTGAGTATCTAAATTAACAAGTAGTTGAGAACTGTCTTAGTCTGAAATTGAAGTGTACCTATTATTTCCTCTGAATGCAAGTTTGCATAAGGTTCCTCCCCAGTTAAGAGTTCCCACATGACTACTCCAAATGAGTACACGTCAATCTAGCAAAAAGATTCAACAAAAAAATAAAAAACGAAAACAGTTATGCAACTGGCAATAATACTCGACAATAAACTTCAATAACTGACCATTTACCTTTTCTGTTACTAGGTTGTTCTTATTGTTCAGAAGCTCTGGTGCCATCCATGGTATGGTTCCTCTTACCCCACCTGAGATGAGTGTCTTCTGTTTGATTTTTGATAAGCCCAGATCACCAATCTGACAAAAAGGTTGAAATTTGAAAGTTGCTTAGCTAAATGAATAAATGTAAACTTAAGTTATTGATCAAGCAACAGAAATGATACAGAAATTCAGGCCCAAAAGCACATAATTTTCTTGTACAGATACCTTGCATACTGGTCTTTGAGGATCCCTCATGTTCACAAGGAAATTATGAGACTTCAGATCAAAGTGGACAATGTTCTTTTCATGTAGATATTCCATACCAAATGCTGCATCCATTGCTATAATTAACCTCTTCCGACGATCAATTGTTCTGCAACATGATGTATGATATCAGAATTCACAAGATACAGCCCCATTTGACATAAATAAATAAAAAATGCTATAAAAATTTTTTGGGGCATAAGCTAGGTGTGGATGGACTAACAATTTGCACTATTTTCCAATTTAACTTTCAATTTCTAGATGTTCATGCTCTAACCAATGCACAATTCAAGGTGATAATTCAAACTACTGGAAAAAGAAAATATTACAATTCCAATCACATTTACTTAAGTTCCTATAATATTTTATTTGCATTATTTTATAAATATTGAATGACAGGATAATTTACCGATCTTTCCTTTGCAGAACTTGTTTTAGGGATCCATTAACCATGTATTCTGTCACTGTTGCCAAATTTGTTGCTGGCCCATCATTAACTACACCATATAAGGCCACGATATTTGGATGGTGAAGCTGACCGAGCATGTGAGCTTCCCTCCAAAAATCTGCAACCTGCATGGATGTATTGTCAACAATAGTACAAATGATATTTGCATTTCTCTTTTGGCAAGCAGGAGACTCATGACTTCGATACCTCATTGAACACGCATCTTTTCATTTTCCATATATTTTAGTGTCTATTATACATTCTATAGTTTTCAATAGTTAAGACACTTAAACCAGAGCTGCCCAATAAGAATGTGGAAAAGAGAAAGGATAGGAAGGCTTCAAGCTTGAGAATGAAAAAGAAATCGACCAACACCCTTATACAAAACTGATCAGTAAATCTAGTGTTTATACTTAAATAAGCCACAAACAGATACATTTGACATCCTTAACAATTAAACAGCCCATTTTAAAAATGTTAGAGCAACATAAGACTCAAGAACAAACCCCTCATGACAAAATGATGTTTAGATTGACGAGTGTTTAAATTGAAAAAAGAGATTCTAAGTCCAGTTCCAATGTATAAATAATTCATATCAGATATCTATGCTATTAGTAAAAGTGATTAAATGATGAAAACTTTTCCGGATTGAACTTTGGAAGAAATATGCATGATTACCAGTCGATCTTCCTCCAATGAATCTTCAGTGAAGCAGCTTGGTTTCATCCTCTTAATGGCGACATCAGACCCCCTCCATTTTCCATAGAAAACAATTCCAAATGTACCCGATCCAAGTTCTTTTATATATTCAAGATCAGAATTTTTTATAGTCTGCAGAACAATACAGAATTACAAGCTGTCTTCATATTCCATTTAAATGATAAAAGAGACAAATCAGACATGTCTGACAGGCTACCTGCAGCTCTCCAGCAGTTAAATGAGCGAAGAACGCTGTCAGGTGACTAGAGATTCCACCAATTATCTTTGGAGATTTATAACTCAGTTTGGCGTCACCCTAAGAAAAAAAAAAGTAATTAGTCAATCAAGCCAATGAGAACCCTATCCAACCATCAACCAATGAAACTAGCGAGCACATAATATTGCCTCATTTGGCTCAAATCATCATATATCTTTAAGTAATACCTTTCCTTCGGGGCATAAACCAGGATCCTTTTGAACTTCTTCTCCATGCACAGCAACTCTTCTAGCTTTAGCTGCATTCTGCGAAGAAGAACTAGATTTGACTCTATTTGATTCATCAACTACAGGGCCTGCACTGAATAGTCCTTCATCCGCAGGATCTAAAGGCTTCGATTGAGAATTCAACAAGGCATCAGAGACAACACTGCCAGAAACAGAAGAATTCCGGGGAGTATCAGTTCCTTTGGATGATGACAATGAGAGGTTATACAAAAGATCCATAGAAGATGCAATTCCGCCTTGCAAATTTTTAGTGCCATTTGTCAAGTTGCGTCCTAATGCTACTCCATTTCTATGCTCCATTTCATTTGAAGGACCAGATTTATTAGCATTCTCCAGTGAGCCAACCAAGAGTTTTTCAGTCTCAAGGTCACTACAATTGGATGCATAATTTGTGGACATTCCATGAAAATTCACATGGAGAGTGTGATATGGAGCTTCATTCTTCTCAAACTCAGAGCCAGTCAATAGATCTGCCCGAGGTTCCATCACCCTTACACATGACGATGGAATCTTCACAGCATCAGAGGACAGGAAAGATTGATTAGCCACACCATTGCAAAAATCATGATAGGCTAAATGATTCTCCTCCGTATTTGAATGTCCATACTGTAAAATTGCAGGGCCACCCAGCTCTCTAAAAGTCGCCTTCCCATATTGGATGTCAAAAGGGGAGATGCCTTTGTTTAAGCAAGAAGCCATCGTGCTCACCCTTCCCTCCAATGCATGCTCTGCGAAACCTGGCCACAGCTTCAACAAACTGGGATCATTTAATCCCGTAGACTGCCGTTGCTCTGGGATGTTTGAATATGGCTTGATCCCAAGATAACATGTCCCCACCTTGCTATCAAGTCTAACACCTCTATGGTTCTCTGCCTCAACAAAATTGTTCCTATGATTTCTCATGTAGTAAGGATAAATTCGATGATTTCTAGGATCAGACACACCAAACCTATGGTTTCGACTTCCATTCTGACAAGAACCTGAAACCCTGTCACCAAAATAGGAAGATTTCCCAGGATAGTTACTCCCGACGTGCTGATTGCTGCAATTTGATGGCAAGTGAGATTTCACTGAACCACAATTCACAGCCCAAGGCATAATGTTTTCCCTATTGAAATTACTGGTTAAGACCTGCCCCTTACTAATAAAATGCTTACCATCAAAACCATTACGCATAGCAACCACACCACAATCATACACTTCCTTTGAAGGCAGTGAAGACTGACCTGTATTCCCAGTTTTACCCCCGCCACTATTACACAAACCTGAACTAGACCGCCCCACTAAAGGTACCATTGGACCATTTGTTTCCACTCGTAGATTTCCATCCCTCGGATTCAATGGATGCAAACGCTCATTTACCATTCCATTAAACAAGAAAATTTTCTCTCCATAAGGATCACTTTGTAAAGTTGAAAACTTTGGTTTGGGGCCTAAATGCGAATCCATAAATTGATGCTCATAATCCCTTTTAGTTTGTTTTGCTAATAAGCGTTGTTTCAAAACCATTTTTCTTAACAAATCTTCATTACCTCCTTTCTCAACCCAACTATTATTACCACATTCAATTTCACTGCATACAAAAAGCCAAAGCCTCGCATGCTTACCGTACAGTTCCAGTTTATCATACTCATCAACCATGCACTTGACGTCGTCGTCCGACGCGACCAACACCAGAGGCATCTTGTCGTCAGCCTCGGGGTCTTTACGCGAACGGCCGGTCAAAGGAAGCTGGTACCTGAGAGTGAAGGAGCGAATGTTGGGGCATATATCTGAGATCTTCAAACGGAGTTTGGAGAAAGAAATGTTTCGATCAACAGAGACTATACGCGTCTCGCCGCCAATGTAGCGGAGCTTGTTGGAATGCGGTCTGACGTGGAATTCGCCATTGAAGCTACAAACTAGCTTCAGTTTGGAGGTAGGTTTCTTGCGGAGACGAGAGAGGGAGGGTTCTTTCATGGCGCAAATGGTGTGTGTGATTATGTGTGTTCTTACTTCTTATAGTTGTGTTGTGTGTGAGGGGGTTTGAAGTTTGGGTTTTGTTTTTGACTTAATCACGTTGTTGCCATGATCTCAGGTGTGTTTTCTGTTGGGAATTTGAAGTGTATTATTACTTAATTACCCTTCACCTTGTTTTTAAATTACGGCTTTTTGTCTTATCGTTTTGTAAATAAATTTCATATTAAATGCTTGTTTGTACCTAACTTCCATGTATCTTTTTATAATCACAACAGTTCTTCCTCTGCATTAAATCAACATTCAACCGACCTACAAATACATAACCCTCTTTTGATCTCTAATTATATCTTATTGCTTCCTGTAAATGTGTCTTAATTTTCTTCCCATTAAAATAATATCTAATGTATCATACATTTCCTATCACAACAACCAAAAATTGAACTGCAGCTACATAGACAGTATAAATCAATCACAAAAAATCATAAAAATTAAATAAATAATTATATCATCTTCCAAAAACAAAATTATAATGCTAGCGTGATTACGAAATTCTGAAAGTTCACAAAACTTTCCTTTTTCTTCCCCAACATTTTCCCACTGTCCAAACAACACCATAATTATTTTCTTTAACTCGTCAAACCCCAAACAAACTTAGATCAAAACTAATAAATAAACAAAAACTAATAATAAACATGAAAAGTGAAGAGTGACGAAGCTGGCGAGTGGTTGGACAGACGGAGAAGGAGGTAGACGAAGCTGCTGCCAGAGGTGAGAACGAAGAAGGAAGGACGAAGCTACTGCAGGACGTGAGAACGAAGAACGACGAAGAAGGAAAAGCTGCTAGGGGAGAATGAAAAGGAATTTAGGGATTTTTTATTTTATTTTAATCTTTTATAATAAACTGGTTTCGGTTAACCAATTACCATAATCTTGTAAACCGGTAATCAAACCAAAAAATCGGTTCAAAAAAATTTACCGAAATTGAATCGGTTTTGTAAAAAATCTGATTTTTTGGTCTGGTTACCGATTCGATTAGGTTTACAGTTATTTTATTTTTTAACAGTCCTATCAATAATATTGTATATCCCAAGTAATATTTAAATTCTTTATGTTAAGTTATTTACCATGTGCATTTGGTTCATAGACTATTGTATTGCTATGAGGTTGTGTTTGGTCAGACCTCATAAGAGATTACTCCCGTAATCTTTTTTTTATTTTTCAGATTTCAATGTTTGATTTACAAGTAATAAAATATTACGGTAATCTTTCATTACCAATAGTTGTTACTGTTGATAATACAGGGGGTAATTAGATTACCACCTCCAGAAATGTTATTAAAATATTACTAAGGTAATCCACTGTTCATACCAATTTTACCCTTAATTAAAAAAAATTCGAACACAAATGCCCTCATATATCTAACAAATAACAATTAGTCCAATTGTGCAAAATGACTTATTTAACCTCATAAATTAATTGTTTGGACAAAAATGCCCCTCACTATTTACATGAATTCCACCAAAAATGAGTTAGCCGCCCGCCGATCACCACCGCAGCGGGCTGCCGGCCGCCTCCAGAAATTTTCAGAACTTTTCTTGTTAGGGTGTTTTAGTTAACTTCTCAAATGTAGGGGGTTAAAAGTAATTTATATAAATAACAATAATAATAATATTATTATTATTAAAAAGGAAGGGCAATTTGATAAAAGTTTTGCCAATAATATTTTATTACTCCCAACCAAACATTGTAATTATTTATACCCACCAATTTAACCAAACATATTATATTAACATTCCCCTATAATCTTTAAGGTAATCTATCTCTATGATAATCTATCTCCATAATAATCTTAAGTTTTTAGTAATAAATCATTCCCGGAAAAACATATTACATTGATATGAGAATGTTGTATTATTGATGTGTTTGGTTGAGAGGAATAAATTGGTGGATATATTATATTGATATGCTTGGTTGGGATGAATAAATTGGTGGGTATATTATATAGATTACTTAATTGCCCCTTTTTTTAATATTATGATTATATTATTATTTAAATTGTTTTTTTAACCCCAATATTTGACAATTTAACAAAGACCCCCATGATAAAAGTTTAAAAAATAATAAAAACACCCCCATCCACCCAACCACTATTGGTCGCTGGCGGTGGTGGCCAGCTCCGACCACCAGTTTTGCGTAATACCTTTGAAGTTCAAGGGCATTTATGTCCTAAATTTTTTGTATATAAGGATAAAGTAGTCCATAGTTTTGTTTTGTCAATTGTTTTCAAAACAAGGGCATTATTGTAGAAAATTTTTAATAGTCAAGGGTAAAATTGTAACAAAAATAAGATTACCTTGATAATCTTAAAATACATAATAAAATAATGGTATTCAGATTACTACATATATTACCAATAATACTTTACTATTGGTTTTGGAAAATTATCGGAATGTTTTATTACTTAACAATCAAACATGTTAATGAAATAATAAAAGATGACATTATCATGTAATCTTATAAACCTTCAACCAAACGCCCCCATATCATATGATAATATCATGTAAAATATAGTAAAAAAATGATAATATTACTTATAAATAAAAAATAAAATTCTAGATACTAGCATTTGTTACATTTTTTATTCTCTATCCTATTCTATTATCATATTTCAACACTACAAATACACATTTATTTTATTATTTCACAAATCCTATTTAAAAAAAAAATTCCAAATTCAAATGTACATTTTTTCCAATTATATTCTACTAAAATAAAATTTTAATTACTTTGACAAAAACACCCCCACTCACCCAACCATAGCTGGCTGTCGGCATTGGAGTAGTGCATGACTTATTGGATTTAGCCGGCCATGCACCGATTTGACCGTTTCTCTGGTCAAAAACTGCCAAATCAATGTAAATCTGACTGTTAACGGCCATGTTTATGGCCAAATCAAAGGATTTGGCCAAAAACGACTTGAATATATTTGATCGTTTTCGGTCAAATCTACGTCGATCTAGTTGTTTCTGGCAAGATATTTGGCCGGAATGCGCCTGCCAGATCCAACCTTCCCTACACCGTTCCAATATTGACGGTGGTTGAGTGAATATACTAAAATATTTTTTACCCCTATATTTAAAAAATATACTAAAAAACATTAAAATCTTTTTAAAATTTGTTTACTAAACACATTTTTAAATTTAAATCATATTCCTTTAAATATAACTCAAATTAACTTAAAATATTATTTTAAAAATGCTATTTAGAATACTTAAACAAATGCAAAATTTATAATCCGTAACAATTCAACTATAATTACATTTTGGATGCATTAAATGAGCTTTTCGTACTTAGGCAAGGAAGAACATAAATTAAAGCGAACTTAACATTATCAATTTAACCCTAAGGGTTTGGCCTTACGATCAAAAAAAATTATTTCCTTTATCGACTTCATAGGTTCGAATCCTCTTGGAATCATTTATTATAATTGTGATTTATCTAATTTTTTGAACTGATAAAAATTTTAATAAACCTTAAATATTAGTTAAAATACATGTAAAATGCTTAGACAATGTGATCATTAAAAAAAAAAAAAAAAAATTCAGCAATTTAGCATACCAGCCGCATCACATCACGACATCACGTCCAGCACATTCTCTATTATATTTATACATATTGAATTGCACACGTGGATCCTTGAGATTTGACGTGGCCATTTGGGCATAGAGTGGATTGATCCACAGCCACAAGTGAGGTGAATTGCATACGTGGAGCATTGAGAATAAACGGTGGCGATTTAGGCCTTTGGGTTAAGTGATCCACAACCACAAGTGAGGTTTTGGTCAGAATGGGAATGGCAGTCCCATGAGATGACTGCCACGTAAAGAGATAGGGCAGTAGTGTCTATGTGGGTCCATTTTAAAGAGTTTTAACGCATGGAAATTACTTTTGCGCATTTGTTGGACGAGTTTTGGTCAGAGTCTCTGTCAATCGTAGTAATGCAACAACTGGTGTACCCTTGGCCGTAAGCCCACATCGAATAATTATTATTTGGGATGACTCCACGACCCACCAAACGTTACACAGTACACTATTATTCTACTTATCAATTTAATAATATAAACTATAAAGTCGAAATAATTTAAGGGTAAAGATAAGTTTTAAGAATAGAGATTCTTGATTTATTCTTTCATAGATTGGAAGGTTAGCATCAAATACAATTGGGAATTGATTGTAGGTGTAAAAGGAGTAAAGAGTATGAATAATGCAAAATGAACATGGCATGGTTAGGTGATGATCTTGAAAGGTGGGCAATGACATAGTTGCCACATATATGAAATGATTATTGATATTTTCAATGAAAATTTGACAAACATGATCGTAAAGGTTAGGCAGTGAATGTTCTAATAATGCTCTACAAAAATGAGCTGGATATGTGATGAGTCATTTGTATGGTTCGAATTTTTAAATACACGAAACTGCTATGCTATTTCGCTAAGTAATGTTATATCATTTCAACTATTGGATTATCTCAAATGGTCAAAAGAGTTAATAATAACCATTGGAAATATGCAACGGTTGAGCTGGTACTTTATAATATTACCCAAGCCAAGCAAAGTCAATAAGATTCACTAGGCCTACAATATATGTATACTTATAAAGCTATCAAAAAGTGCTGAAGGCAAGGTTTGGTACTAAGAATATAATCAAAACAGAAACTTTCTCTTCACCTAGAAAATATCATCACCCGTTCATTTACAAGAATTTTCAACATCTCACATTAATAGGGTTTCATTTATATTAATTTATTTCAGTGGAATAACCTACTGTATTTGTATCGTTCAACTGATTATGATGATAATAAAATAATAATCTCATGATTCTCATACCTTACAACACCTTTTTTTTTATGGAATCTACCGCAATCCCAAGGTGGCTAGCAGCCTAACACGGAAATCACACAATTTTGATGGCGATGGCTTATCTTTCACGTTCAAGCTTTACTTGACTTCAACTCCATCCACATGATTTTGCCCCTGCATTCATAGCTTCTCCTCTACTTTAGGATGTGGAATAGTGGAAAAAATATGAATTAGATGAGAGCCCACTTTTCTTTATTTGTTACTGGAATCTTCTGTATAAAGAATGAACTAAATTGTTTCCCAATCTCCTATTGTCATAATATATCCAGCACTGCGTACATCATAGTGTTACCAACAACTTAAAAGACAGATTGTACCTTACAACAAGAAAAAGTATTTTGAAGACGTTTTTAAGAGTACTAATTAAAAACCATTCCTGGAATCCTGGAAACTGGTAATGGTTGTTGTATAGTAGTAAGAATTCCAAAATCCATGATTTTGGTACAATAGGAAACTTATCAGAGAGAATAAACCTTAAATACCAACAGAAATGTAGGGCAATATGAAGGTTTTTTTATTTTTATTTCTGCCACCATAAAACATGGTGAATAAATAGAAACAATGCCAGACAATCTGATGTTTTCTGCATTCGAGTCATAACTCTTTAATCCTTTTAAAATATACGAGTGCAATAAACTGTTTCTAATTATTGTCCAAGACTTTCACCTATCTATCTCTGTGGAGAGATATTTGGGTACAATGTTCAGGATTGATACCTCTTTATGAATGGGCTTTGAGAAAGAAGAGTCTTCAAGTTGCCAGGATCTGGGATACACTGAACCGCTACCTGGCACCATGTGTGTCCAGTCCAACACAGTGCAGTGGATCCTCCACGACCAACAATGACAGATGTAGTTAGTGTGTATGCTTGGCAGAAACATGCCAAAATTGAAAAATCTCAAATGGGATCCGGCTCTGTCAATCACATAACAGTTTCAAATATACAAACGGGAAAAATTTTAAGATTTCAACCAATAACTATAATTTATTAAAAAAGCTATCAGTTGGTGCACCAACTAACCATGTTTTTCTTTGCTTTGGAAGAACAATATATGTTTCACGATTTATAAAATGAAATATAGAAAACAGAAGACCAGTATTATTAGTTCAGCCTCTCCAAGTTAATAGTAGCCCTTTCCCAGACAGTTCAGACAGCGCTGCACCCTGTAATGTGAAATATTTGGAGAAATCATCAAATCAACAGACAAGCATCTCCATAAAGAAGCTCAACATAACTAACCACTAATTTATTACTCGGCTTTTATAATTGAAAAAAGCATGCTGACATCCACTATTCCAAACATTTGTTAAAATCTTTTATCACATTTTTTCAGTGGACTTAGTCAGGCGACTCATGTCTAATGACATTGTTTTCTCATCCTTATATTCATTGGAGAACTGAATGAAAACAAAAATACAAAGTAGAACAACTAATTTCTGATGTGAATCTCATTTAATAAAAATTACCACACAAAAAGAAAGAACCTAAAACACAAGAGTATCTTAAATTACCAACTATACTTCAGAAACTACAATGAAAAGGAAAGAGATGACTAAAATGTTATTTTTAGGGAGGTAGCTGGTCTGCATATCCTTCATTTTTCCAACTTCTCTCAGAAACGAAACCATAGTTGGAAGAAAAGTTGCTTTCCAGAAACAAGAACACACCACGGAAAGGAAAAAAGAAAACCTTACAAAAAGTGGGTATAGTTTTTGGGTAACTGGAAATTGTATAAAAGAATGAAAAAATTACAACCTATCAAGGGAAAGGATCCCTTAGGGAAGAACCTTGGACAGACCCCAAAGGCTCAAACTACACAAAGGAACCATGGATATACAATCCCAAAATGCACACAACAATTGACAAACTGAAAATGTTTTCAAAAACCAAGCATCAAAAACATAAAAAAATAAGAGAACGACTAACCTGTTACCATCACATGTAGGACAAAGACAAGGGTTGATAAAAATAGGGTCATACAAAGGCGACCACTTTATAGTTGCATTTCCTTTGCATAACTTACATTTATAAAATCCTTTCCCTTTACAAGACCCACAAGGCGCCGCGACCTTTTTCTACAAAATAGAAATCCGCAAAAACCAATCTCATCAACATATAACAATGAACTACTCAAACAGGAACGAAGAAGTAGTGACTAAGAGCAAGACACGATGGTTCTCATTTAGTTTTTACCCGTTTCGCTTCAGTGACAGCACGAAGCGCACCTAATGTGATAGTTGAAGCGAAATTGAGAGTGACAAATCCACCAAAGATTATTGTAGCACTTGTGCCCAGCACTTGCAGTGATTTTGGTATCATCGTCACAATTTCACTCTTACCGACTTTTCTTCGAACAATTTCAGCGCATACAAACCGACTGCAGTTTATCTTGATTCTTGGCTGTTGATTCTCTTAGATTTTGTGTATTTAGAAATTAGAAGTTTCCGGCAAAACGCACCGTCTTAGTTTATAATTCGTCTATCCAGTAAAGACTGAGGTGGGGCCAGCTGGTACGTAGTAGGTCCACGAGTGCGCTGAAATTACAAAACTGCGCCGACTTAAAAAAAAAAAACAATTCAATTCAAAATTTGAAAATATAAATACATTAGAGAGGCCGAGTATGCCACGTCAGCTCCCATCGAGACCGAGACGCCCTATATTTTCCTCAAATCAACATCTTCCCTCTTTCTAGTTTCTCGCTTGAGCTACGGAACCCTAAATATGCTGCTCTATCTCCTCCTCTCTCTTCGAAAATCTTTCTAATTAGTCACTTCTAGGCCTTCAAATCTGTTTAATCTGAATCATAAATAATTCAATCGGACGTTTCAACGTTTCTGGTAATTATCTAAATCGAATTATTATGATTTGTATCTTTTCTCAACTTTTGACCCATTTCGGTGTCTGGTTTTGGCCGGATCTTTTCGATTGATGTATATTTAATTCAATCCTTCGATTGAACTGGTTCTTGACTTTTTATTGGATTCGTTCCATGTATTTTCATTTCTGGCCTTGTGGACTTTGGGATTATGTGTTTTTGCTATTAGTTTTGGGCTCGAGGTGAGAAATTGGTGGCTGCTAGCTTACTTTAAAAAAATTGGATTTGTGAAGTTTGATCGTCGTTTGCGCTAATTTAATGTTTTCTATAGTTGCTATGGTTACTGTTATTGTATATTCAAAATTGTTAGGTTTTATTTTAATTCCTGTGTTGAATTGGCAATTGTGAGCTGTTGAGTTTTACTGTTATTCTATATAATCTAGGTTGCTGCTGGTGTTGATGTTCTAGTCATCAAATTATACTTGAGTTATCTGTTCTATTATTCATAGAAGTTATTCTGGAAATAATTTCGATATAGGTGTTACTTGCTAATGAGTTTTGTTAATGGGAAGAAATATTGGAGTTTAAATGATGTGACAATGGCGATGGCTATCCATGTGTAGGTTTTAAGTGGAAAACCAAAAGGATTTGAACTTGGTTGTGAGACAATATATTGTTGTTTTATGTTTTTAGCTGAAGATATTGCTCCCCAGAAAAGGATTTTGTTTGATCAACTTTCAAGTGGTTGGGATTTAAGACATGTTAAGTTGTGTAGTTTCTTTTGGCAGATTACTTCTAATTGTAATCATTCCTTTGATTGAGATAGAAGATTGAAATGGCGGTTGTCTCCATGGATGAGTGGCTGCAATTCATGGGTTATGTTGTTGTTGCTCTTAATATGAAAGAATGATCAAATGTGGTTTGATAATGTGATATGTGATTGTTGCCATACAGATCATGCCTGTACTTGGGACTCACCAGCTATTCAATGGTCGTAAATCTTGGTAACATGACTTGCTGGGGCTTTTCTCCCTCCCTCCCTTTCTGCTAATGCCTTTCGGATTTTATGTTGATATCCACCCTTTTTCGTTAATATTATTTCCTAGGAAGTATGCCTGGGAAAATGCTGAGGAGATGTGGCAAGGGTGTTGATATTTATGTCTGTAGTGCAGTGTCAAGAATCTTAGTATCACTTATCCATTTTATCCTGTTTAAGATAGTATGGCTAATCTTAGAGTCATTGTTTTTCCTTAAATTATGTAATCTTGTACATGTTTATGAAACTGATAGGTATACCGTATATGAGAGTTCTTATTAATTCACGCATCTTCTTACATAGTATATTCATATATCTATTTCTTTCTGTAAACATTGTAATTCTCTAAGCCTTGATTCTCTGTATTTGATATACTTTCATGTGCCAATTCCTTTCTTTTATCAGACTTGTAGGCCTTTCTTTTGATAAATTTTAATACATAAAACATGCATTTATTACATTTTGGCGTTTCTTTTGTGCTTTGATTTATTCAGTTGCTGCCTTTCTGGAGGCACTGGACTTTAGAGTTTGTGTTGATATAATAGAGACTTCAACATGCCAAAGGAGAGAAGAGATCGTTCTGTCTCATTTGATAGATGCAAGACATCTCCTTATCCATGCAGCTCCAGTCATGCTCAGAGATCTTCTGCTAAAATCCCTTCTGAAACTGAGGAAAATTTGAAGGAATGGGAAGACGCGAGGTGCCCTGTTTGTATGGAACATCCTCATAATGCAGTTCTTCTCTTATGTTCTTCCCATGAGAAGGGGTGCCGTCCCTACATGTGTGACACAAGCTACCGCCACTCCAACTGTCTTGATCAGTTCCGGAAGTCATTTGCTGAAACCTCATCAGTGACACCACATCAAGAAGAAACCCAACCCACAAACTCAGTCTCAATTGTTACTTCAGAAGTAGCAGTTACTGATTTGCAAGAAGAAAGAAGTGAGGAAGGTTCCTCGACGCCACATTCTGTGTCTTGTGAGAAGAAGGCACCGCCAAAGATAGTGTGCCCACTTTGCCGTGGCCATATTAAAGACTGGATAGTTGTGGAAGATGCTCGTCGGTTTATGAATGCAAAGACAAGATCTTGTTCTTGTGAGACATGCAATTTCAATGGCACCTACACAGATCTCCGAAAGCATGCTAGGGTGGAACATCCCCTTGTGCGGCCATCAGAAGCTGACCCAGAGCGGCAGCATAATTGGAGAAGATTGGAGCGCCAGAGAGACCTTGGGGACTTGCTCAGCACACTTCAATCTTCCTTTGGAGAGGAGGGGACTGATAGTAGTATTTTGCCAATTGATGATGGGGGTTGGCTTACTGTATTTTTTCTCATTAGAGTCTTTAGACCTGGGTCTAGTCCAAGGAGAAGTAGCTGGTCCAGTACCTCGAGAGCCAGAGCACACCTGAGTATTAGGAGGAGATCTACCCCACTTTGGGGGGAGAGCTATGATGGGGAAACAGGATCTTCTTCCAGAGACGACGATAATGACTCTTCAGATGGTGGATCAGCTCCACTTAGGCGCAGTGAGCGCTTAAGGCGGCAAACAACTCCTGACAACCAGCCTTAACGGCATATCCTTTGCTGCATCTGTATGATTCTTTTTGTTTGGAAACTACCAATGTGAGTAATGATGCAGTATTCTGGTGCTTTTTTTCCACTATTTAGCTGATGATGGCAATCAAATGTGAAAAACAGGAGTTGACTGCTTGTGTTGTGTTTCAGGTGGAGCAGTGAGAGCAGAATGGAAGTAATGCTCGAGGTTTGGTCTATTCCACATCGTGTGGAACAGATTTTGTTGGAGTTGATGGATATGTACCGGAGATTGTCAAATTGTAATTTAAAAGAACTTTTAATTAATCTATATATCTTTTTATCTGAAGCAGCTCTTTACTTTTACTTGGCATTTGTTGGTGCTGCTTCTGTCAGAGAATTGTCCTTGAATTGGTTAAATAAAAAAATTATTTATTTGTGGCGTTCAAATTAGTGGCCAATTTGGACGGTTGTTGTTGCTAGTTCACACTACTCTGGCAACAGCTAAGGTGTAATAATGGAATAATGATGTGGGACTGAAGGTTTTTGATCCATCTCGAAGTTGAGTTGAAGTAATGGAAACGTTCCTATTGGTTTGTTACTCTTCTTCAACTCTTTTCTTTTGCTCAAAGCCTCAAACATTTGTCTAAGGACCACATGTAGTGTAACTTATAAAAGAAACTAACTTGGGGTATTGCAATTTTAAGGTCTATTTTAAACTTTTTTTTTTTTTAATCTTAAATTATGTCGAGTAAAGAGTAAGGTATATTTAACGCTTTTCTCAGCTGGAATATTCAAATTAATTCAAAGCTCTTGCATTGGTTGGGATTGGGAATTGAACGTAATCAACAGTCTTTGCTTTGACCATGTACGCATTGGCTTTGAAAATAAGATGAGAGGATTACACATTATACACATGTGATCTCTCACTAAATCAAGCGCCGGCCACTTTAAAAACACATACCACGTTAATGAGTTTTTTTTCCTTTCCATCCCTAACCTTTGGTACAGTAACTTTTTGGTCCCAACTTTTATTTCCCCTGATTGAATCCTTGTGTTAAAGAAATTGTGAAATTTTATCTTGAATTTGGATTAAAACTTCTTTTATTTTTTAATATTAATTAACCAACGTGTCGTTAATTTTTTTCTTAGTCTATTAGCTTTTGGTTTTAAAATTTAAATTTTCACTTATTAAAAGGAGCCATTATTTGACTAAACAGTATACAAATGATAGCCACCTTCTCTTTAGCTATACTCTTTTTTTTTTTAATATAAAAGAAAAAAAAAAGAAAAAAAAAAAAGAGGAAAAGATAGTGAAAGAAAAAGAAAAAGAAAAAGAAAAGAAGAACTAACTCTTTTTCCTTAATTCCTCAAAAGTCCCAAATCTTTCCTCTTCACTGCCCACCTGCTCGGAGAACGGAGACGCATCTCTGAGACCGAGAAGAAGAGATTTGTGGTTGCGGGCTTAGGAGTTTTTATTTTTATTTTTGTGGAATTAGTGTGAATAATAGTTTTATGAGGAAATGGGATCAGCCAGCATCTCCAATTCCAGCTTAGAACATGATAATCATGACAACAGTGACACCCAGGTGGTTTTAAATGTTTACGATCTCACCCCTGTCAATAATTATACCTATTGGGTTGGTTTCGGGATTTTTCACTCCGGCATTGAAGGTTTGCTTCTTTTTGCTTTTATTTGGGTGGTCTTCACGTTGTTGAATTTTTCTTTCAATCTTTTTCTCTTTAATTTTTCACAGCTTACTAATTTTGGGATTTTTTATATTGCTTAGATCTTATGGGGCAAAGTTTTTGTTTATTTCGTTTGCTTGATTAAAGAGTCAACATTTGAATTCCTGTTTGTAATTCAGACTTCAACTTTATGGGGTTCTTGTTGCATAATTGATTTTAATTTTTTGCATGTATGATATATATTCTTCTCAATGTTTACAGTTCATTAGCCTTCTCTTCTTATTTTTTCAGAAAAAAAAAAAGAAAAAAAATAAAGGAATGTTAGATGGATGGAAGGATGATATGATGTTAAACTATTTTTTATACAGTAACTTCCCTTGGACTTTATTTTTAACAAAGAGAAAGAAGTTTTAGTCCATTAGTGCCTAAAAATCTTCAATCTTGAAGACAGTGTAAAATTTGTTATGCTTCATACAAGCAAAATGATTCAGTTGCACTTGAAAGTATTTTATCACAATGAGCTTTTGGTTCCAAGTTTAGTGTTATTGCTTAGTGCAGAATAGTTGATGCTGTTTGTACTTCAACAGGGACAAGACTAAGTATTTGAATTGTCTACTGATTAGAGCCTCAGACACTGGATTTAAACTTATCTCATGCAACTTTAAGTATTTTATGTACTCAAAATAGTTGGGAATAAGTTATGATCCTTGGACTTGTATAATGGGATTGAATAAATTGGTTCATGGTTGATGTATGCCCTAGAGGAAGGCTGGTAGAAGTGTGGAACATATAATGGGAATTGGGGAGAAAGTGATATGCTGATGAATATTTAAGATTCATGAAAACAATATTAATTAGAAACTCAATATTTGCTTGAATTGGGGAGAGAGTGACTTGATGAAATATGTCATCCTGATTCGTAGAACTCCATATAGTGAATGTTCATTATTACCAGAGTTTTCTGATCAATAAATTCATGTAGATCTACAACTAGTCCAAAAATGCAAGAACTCTTTATATTTGAATTTTTGTTCAATACACATTGTTCTTATTGCCTTTTCAGAGTTCAACTAACTAGGACATCTGAATTTATTGTATGAACAGTTCATGGTAAGGAGTATGGTTTTGGAGCCCATGACTTCCCAGTTAGCGGAGTTTTTGAAGTAGAACCAAGGAGCTGCCCTGGATTTATCTACCGATCTTCCATCCCATTGGGCCTCTTAAATATGCCTCCCTCTGAATTCCGGATGTTTATTGAGTCTGCAGCTTCTGAGTACCATGGAGATACTTACAATCTCATTTCCAAGAATTGCAACCATTTTACTGATGACATCGCATGGAAATTGACAGGCAAACATATCCCCGGGTGGGTAAATCGGCTGGCCCGGATAGGTACAAAAAATTCTTCCTGTTTATTGATCTTCCAATTCCTGTAATGCATTGGAACTTGCAACTATTAACTTTGGATGATGTATTGGCCTTGAACCCAAGGAATATGTGGGGTGAGTAGCTGCCCCTGAGGCTCAGCCAAAGGAGTTACCTACTGCCAAATTGTGTTATAATATGCCCAATTAAAGATATATTCATCATAATACATTAGGTTTCAAACCATGGTCTTTGATCTGCCCTTTCCTAGATTTCAAAAGAAATAGCCTTAAGTTTTAAAAAATTGAAGTTTACTTTTCTTTTCCATAAATAGTTACACAATTTCTTTTATGCCCTAAAAGCTGAACAATCTGAAAATTTAATAGAATGCATCATGTGTTTCAGGAGCTTTGTGTGGTTGTCTTCTTCCTGAAAGCCTTCAAGCTACTTCTGTTAAGCAGCTACCTGAGTACCACGAGTGTATGGGTAAATATTCTATATCATGAATTATTTTTCATCTGCATATTTTTCAAACTTAATGTTTGGTTCACTTATTACTTTTAACTGGTTCTAATATTTGTAACATGTGGTTTTGCCATTTTTTGGATTCTTTCCTAAAGAAGATGGAACTGAATCATTGTCGACAGCCACTCCTTGTGAGTCAATTGAAATTGATGATGACCAAGAGAAACTCTTGTTGTCACCACCAGCCGGCAGTGGGGAAGTGGCTTTTGTTAAAGAGACGCAGAAGTGAACTTTGGTTGCTTTCAAGGGAAAAAAAATGACCTTTGGACCTATTGTTCTCTTCTTAAGTCGATACTTGCTTGGAATGGCCTGCATCCCATTTTTTGGAGGTTAAGTTACTGGAGATCATTTACCATTGGTAGCACACGTGATTTCTTGGTGGATGTTGATTTTTCCAAATTACTCATTTTTTCAATCATTTTTCTTCTCTTTCCCAATTCTTTTGTTTGGTTTATTGGGGTGAAGAATTTGGAACTAGAAAATAGCTTGTTGTAATTGATATTTTGTACTAGTGTTTTGTATGAGCCTCTTTGAAGTAGAAACAATATCTCAACAACTGTTCAAATGTTTTATATAGTTCATGATTTGAAGGCGTAGACATTTTCCCAAACATATGAAATGTTCAAATTGCATACAGTTTCTAAGGGGACCATGATACCCAGAGAAGCTCTTCCAAGAAATTTACATTTGCTTATCAGGGCACCTGAAGGATACATTTATTCTTAAATCATATGCAGTCTGGCGGTTGCGGAATTCAAACTCAATATCGTCCTTAAACATTGTACATTTTTATTGAACAACGGAGTCGTGTTGCAATGATAGAGAATGTGGCAAAAGCAAGTTGACACTTGTTTTGTAATAAGATAGGAATATTCCTGATGAATGCACAAGATAAATAACTATGCTCCAGTTGTAACCATAGATTGTCATTCTCCTGATTACTGAAAAAGGTGGCAAGAAAACAGGAATATGAAATTTTCAAGAGCAAATGTGGTAGTCCCAAATTTCATTTTATTTATTCTTCACGATCACGGTGATCCAAAGGAGTTTGCAAGGCAAATCAAAAAAAGAATCAGCACCAGTTGCATCCAAGAGACAAGTTAAAAACATAGCAATAACCGTCCAGATTTCTTGACAGGGAAGTTGATGACCCAAATTACACACGGTCTTAAAGATTTACCAATAAGGTTTAAAACAATATGAAGTACACCAGGACTAAATAAGGAAAATGCATGGACCAAGTTCGCTATACCATGTATACCACAACCAGAACCATTTTGAGCTACTAAATTTTTTTCCTTGCAACCATCAACAATTTTCTCCTTCCTCTTCAATTTTATGAAATCAAGATTTGCAGTTGTCACGTTATGAAGAGCTCCCCTCAAGCCCCAATTTAGATGTTAGCCAAGCACAAACCTCATCCATCTCTTCAGGGATGGTGTAGTGGCCAAGCCTGCCAGTCAAGCAAAGGTCAAGGAATCAGAATTTAACAATAATAAGTTATCAAAACTAAACAAAGAAGAGTTACCGGTGTTACATACCCATTGTAAGATTTGAATGTCACATCCCGAAACCCATTTGAACCCAAGGCTAGTGAGGACTTTTCACCAAATTTATATTGAACCACATCATCACCTGCAACCAACCATGCCAAATCAATTTGTCAAGACCTGCAACTTATGTCACCAATAACTACAATGCCGGTGCTGAAACTAGGGCAAGTCTTCAATTAGGGTTGAATATGAGACCATGAACTGGTCATTGAACATCTAGAGCAACTGATGGCAACCATTGACCATTTTCTTGACAAGCAAATAACGGAAGAAGATATATAAAGGAGTAAAATCATTCTTGTTCTTCCATTACAAAAACAATGTGAATGTATTATGAAATAATAAGTGCACTGCCTTTTTATGTGATTTCTATTGTAAAGAAACATGAAGATTGTATTATGCTTCTGAATTACACATTGTCCATCCTACGGGCAGCTCTAATAGCTGAAATTAGACGAGAGACGTTTTTGTCAATGAAACAAGAATCATGAATAAAACTACACAAAAGACATTAGCTAGCAAGGGACTACAATGATATGCAAAACGAGGGGAGGATATGGCCACAAAAGATTAGCTTTGACCAGCATTAAAGATTTTAAGCCTCCCAATGACCATTTATTGACACTGGCATAAACATATTCCAATAACCAACAAAAAAAAACAGAAGATAAAATAATGAAAAAGGTGAATTAGTCAGTTTATGATCATCTAAGCTTATATTCTACTCATAATCACAATTTGTTACTCATAGGGCAAAGAAACAGTATACCCTAAAGCCAATGATATAACATAAAACCTTTCAATTAAATATAAATTTCAAGACAAAAAAAACCAACATGTTCCTATGTGAGATATTTAGGACGACCTTTGCCATGACAAAGCAAAATGGGCAAAGATGAAGCACGTCTTGCAGCTTCATTATCTCCTCTAAATTTGCTATTCAAAGTCCTGGAAAAGCACATAAATTAGGCACCATAACAAATGGAAATATGCCTAGAAAGTATCAAGTTGAGGTAAATATATGAAGACAAACTTTGAACAAGGAAGCCAGCCACTTAGTCCCACAACTGCAGTTAAGTTGGCTGGGTATGTATTGCCATTTGCATATTTTCCCTGAGCGAAGCAGGTTGCAGAGTATAGTGAGGTTGCTGCACCCATACTGAAGCCTCCAATACCAAGTTTAACTATGACAGAAAATATTATGTTAATATTAGAACTAGAACAAGAGCAAAGTTGGCATTGTCAAGATTAAAACTCAGGAGTAATTACGGGTTGGAAATTAATCCATTGTTCTCCCTGTTGCATATGAAAAAGTAAGTTCACCTCTTAAATGTACATTCATATAAAAACCTGGAGTAACCACTATTAGTGATCATGAGGAGAAATATATCCATTACACAAAAGCAATGCAAAATACTCATCTCACATGCAAAACAAGCCTCTTTAGTTGAACTTATATGTGGGACACAATGCAATGGTGCTACACCCATTGGAATCATCAAATATCCTATTAGTTCATGATGCAATTTGAGAAGCAGAAGTCCATAAATCAACTATACAGTAACCTGGTAATGACGTTTAAGTTTGCATGAATGCATAAAAGCACAATCCTTTTGACCTACAGATTGGAACATAGTGTGGCAAATTGTGCTCCAAATAAACGACACAGACTGACACTGCAATGCTTTCTATGTTACAAAAGTCTAGCTCAGAAACAACTTTACATAATAAGCTCTTACTCTCAATTAGATAGCGAAGATAACATAAGCAATTAAACTGAATATTTGGCATCTTGAAAAGGTAATCGGTTAAGCAGCTGTGGCCTGATATTAAGTTTTTCATATCACTCCAACAATCAAAATGCTTGAAAACATCAACAACATAAACATCTAAAAAATACTTTTCAAACAGATAAATCATTGCCAAATGTATAGCATCATCACATAACAAAGATCTGAAAAAAGAAACTTACTGTCAGCAGGCTCGGTTGACAACAAATTTGCAACATGCAAGGCTGCAGCATCTAAACCCTCTAAATCATCAGGAGCATCTTCCGAAAGATCTCCCACATCAAACCCTGATTTAAATCACATAAGCATTTCAGGTAAAAGTAATTAAGGACTCAAACAGAAGATTTATGTTGAAGCAAGATTTTCATCACTAACATCCAAAAATGAATCTTCATTTTCAACAGATTGTTAACAGAGATGAGAGAGTGGAGTCTTGTTGTAGTTAATATTGTAATTATTTTTTCTTTCATTTTTCGAGGATGCTAATATTGTACAACTTTGATAGACAGCAACATGGGTATTATGTGATTTTTCATTTAAAAGAATATATTACAAATCAGGCAACTATACTTACAAGCAGTGGATGGAAAGCCACCAAATATAGTCATTGGTCGAGTAGGGGCAGTTGGGCAAATCCATTTAATCTGCATCATACAATTACAGTCATAACAAGTTACGAACTTCTCAATGAAATCAAAACACCTCTTCCAAATAAATTGGAAAAAGGAGAGTTTCATTAATGCAAGTGCTCCTAAAGAATTAGGATGCGATCACTCTTACATTTGGAAGAGGAAGGGTCTCCAAGAGCTGTGACCAGCTGCAAATAGGATCAAAGCATAAATGAAACTTACATTTTCATATACAGATAGAAACCTATATACATTTTCATACACATGAAATCTACATTTGTTTTGCAAAAGTTTTTGCAAAGCGCGCATGCATAACTAAAAAAATAATTGATCTTAAATATATATAAAGAATTACTGGAGAGAAGACAGCAATGAAAAATCGATAATACCTTGAACCATTGTCACCAAGACCATGAAGCCAAACCACAGTAGCTTGGTGTTTACCTTTGGGCCTGACCACATAAGTCCTTCCAAACTCAAGAGCTCTTTTAACAGTTTTACCCCCTTAAAAGATGTTGCAATAAAATTCATTAATAAAAAATGCTGAAGATTATAACAGAACTTTCATAGTAACCATCAACTTTTCCAAACAGTAACTGATGGAGCCAAAAAAATAAACTAACCGGAACTCATGGAAGGGCCAGTAAAGCTCATCTTAACCCTAAAAAGTATCAGTAAGAAGAGAACGAATCCTGAAATAAATTAGGACCCAGATTAATAATTACCCCCTGAAGTAAATGAATTAATTCAATGTAGCACTCGTATCAATTTGAAGATGTTTCTCACAGACAACATTATCATAAATGAGCTAAAGAAAAGGTATAGTATTCAAACATTGTTCATATCGAAATGAACCCAATAATTTATAACAACACCACAAAAATATAAGAACCATAATTAGACTCAAAAAAAAAAAGGGGCAGTAATATAATTAATAGAAGACAATAACCATTATAATAAAAGCCAACCTCCAAGAAATAATTTGATGTTGAAATGGAGGATAACAAAGTGGAAATATTTATTAAGGAGAAATAGAATTTTAGGGTTTAAAGAGATTACCAGAAGGCAGAACGTAAGGTTCGATATGATAAATCCAAGGGAAGACTTGGACAAGCTGTCTGGCTTTGTTCTAGCTCCGTCCCCAAACTTTAAGTCTGATAGTCCTTGTTTATCTTCTGTTTTGTGTTTCGTCGTTTTACGATGTTACTAATGTTTGTGGAGT
>WYDK02118171.1:1040314-1050546 GCA_009867345.2 Toxicodendron radicans
CAAGACAACGTATTGATTAGACCAAATTAACTTTCTCTACTAGATCATTTATGGGAGTAATTAATATTTCTTTCACTTTTTGTTTCAACTCTTATGCAGGTGTATCATTTGATTCAATATTTTGAAACCTAATAACAATAATTAATATTGAAATTTGAATATTTAAGG
Organism: Toxicodendron radicans; assembly: GCA_009867345.2. Taxonomy (NCBI): domain Eukaryota; kingdom Viridiplantae; phylum Streptophyta; class Magnoliopsida; order Sapindales; family Anacardiaceae; genus Toxicodendron; species Toxicodendron radicans. The sequence goes on from WYDK02118171.1 coordinate 1,040,483, forward strand.
CTTGTTTAGTGGAGGATTTTTTTTATTAGGTTTATATTTTTATTTAATGTTGATATAGGCTAAATGACAATATTTACCCTTTTAACGTTTTTGTTAAATTTAATGCTTGAATTTGAAAAAATGGTAGTGATTTGTGTGTTTTCGACATCAAATAAAGGAAATATTGTTCTATGATAGCTGAGGAGGGGTCAAAATGTTATTCGAGCTACCTAACAATGATGTCAGCTATAACCAGAGATCACTGACGCTAAACCCTGGATAATTAATCTCTAATTCATAACGATTAATTAATATAAATAGAGTTCGTTTTCACATTTAATCACATTAGTCCTTTCAATCTGCTCAGAAGTCATTTTCAGATTTTACGTACACAATAATTTAATTCAGGCATATCCGATTCTAATTAATAATTATCACTTCATAGTTGAAGGAATTGTTGAGGGTGAATCATCATTGGTTAATTATACGGTTAATTATAGTTTTTTTATGTATTATTTAAAAAATTATGAGTTTTATTCTAGAAATAATCATTGAAGAGATTTATTTTACTGTTAATTTTAAAATTTAAAAAAATTAATTAAGGTTCAAACATCTCAATCATTAAAAAAAAAAAAAAAAAAAAAGTGTAGGGGATGGAGATGTCCGTTTTCTTTCCGCGATTCAGTTTGATAAATTATAATGCTTGCTTTGACGTGGACATCCACGTATTGATGCAGGGGGTATTTTCACAGTCAGTAAAATATAAGTTTTAAACATAGTGATTGACATAGACAAAGTTGATGGTACATTACATATCATCCACTCCCTACACATCTCCTTCTGCTCCTCTTTTTCAAAAACTCATCTTCTCCTCTCTTTCACTTATCACTTTTCACTCCCGCTCTCTCACCCAGGCGGCGCCATCAAATGATTAATATAACCTACACATTAATCCCTTTTCATATTCAAATCTGATCAATATCTTCCCCAACACCATCAACAATATTTTATTTTCTAAATAATAAATGGTTACTTACGACTCTGCTGCTTCCAGTGGAAGCAGCAGCAATGGAACCTCTTCCTCTTCAGCTACCAAACCATCCGCCGACATCGATGGTTTACTAGCTGGAGCCGGTTACAAGGTTCGATCTTCCGACCTCCGTCAGGTGGCTCAGCGTCTTGAACGACTTGAAACCGTTATGGTTAACTCTCCCTCTGATATTTCTCTACTCGCTTCCGATACCGTCCATTACAATCCCTCTGATCTTGCCTCCTGGGTTGACTCTCTTTTGTCCGAATTTAACCAGCCTGTCCCTGTACCAACCGATCTACCCGACTTTCCCGATCTAATGGCTGGTCCCGGTCCCGGCCCCACACCAAATCAGACGGCTGTGAATAATTACTTGGCCGACAATATAATTCCGTCTCAACCACCTGAGCAGAATATACCTCCACAACAACAGCAGTTGATGGTGGTTACGGCCATGGAAGAAGATTCCGGGATAAGACTGGTCCACATGTTATTGACTTGCGCCGAATCAGTACAACGTGGAGACCTGGCATTGGCTGGTTCGCTCATTGAAGATATGAAAGGCTTGCTGATTCATGTTAATACCGGTTGCGGTATCGGAAAAGTGGCTGGGTACTTCATCGACGCATTGAGCCGCCGGATTGTCGGAGTCGGTGGCGCCGTCTGCAGCTCCTCCTACGAAAACGAGATTTTATATCATCACTTCTACGAGGCCTGTCCTTACTTAAAATTCGCTCACTTCACCGCTAATCAGGCGATTTTAGAAGCTTTCGAAGGTCACGATTGTGTCCACGTAGTTGATTTTAATTTGATGCATGGTTTGCAATGGCCAGCATTGATTCAGGCATTGGCTTTGCGTCCAGGTGGGCCTCCCTTGTTACGGTTAACGGGCATTGGTCCCCCGTCGCCGGATGGGCGTGACTCTCTCCGCGAAATCGGGTTGCGGCTGGCAGAGTTGGCCCGGTCGGTGAATATCAGGTTCGCTTTTCGTGGCGTAGCGGCTTCGCGCCTGGAGGATGTAAAGCCGTGGATGCTCCAGGTGAGCCCAAAGGAAGCCTTGGCGGTGAATTCAATCATGCAGCTGCATAAACTACTAGGGTCGGACCCTACCCGAAATTCACCGATAGAAATGGTACTGGGTTGGATCCGAAACTTGAACCCGAAGATCATGACTGTAGTTGAGCAAGAAGCGAATCATAACCAACCCGAATTCTTGGACCGGTTCAGTAAGGCTTTGTATTATTACTCAACGATGTTCGACTCACTGGAGGCTTGTTCACTTCAGCCGGAGAAGGCTGTAGCGGAGATTTATATACAGAGAGAGATATGTAACGTTGTGTGTTGCGAGGGAGCGGGTAGGGTGGAGAGGCACGAGCCGCTGACCAAGTGGAGGACGCGGCTTGCAGGAGCGGGTTTTAGGCCATTGCATCTGGGGTCTAACGCGTTTAGACAAGCCAGTATGCTTCTCACACTTTTCTCGGCGGAGGGATACTGTGTTGAGGAAAATGAAGGGTGTTTGACACTGGGTTGGCACAGCCGCCCTCTCATCGCGGCTTCTGCTTGGCACGCCCTGCCCGATCCCATCATCAATCATCACGCCAATAACATCATGTAAATTTGAACTATGCTCTTGGTAATATTTTTGTTAGTTTCAAGGAGATTTTACTTGGAGGAAATATGTGTAGTGTAGTTACCATATATATATTATGCACTGTTTTTATTACTACCTCTTCATGCAACTATGAAATTAACACAAAAACTACTTTATATCATATACTTAGATTAAAATATGGTAAGGTTATAGTGTGTTGAGACTTGAGAGGTATATAGGACCATGCATGTATGAGGTGGGCTATTACTTAGATGATTAGAAGGGTGGTTAAGGTGTGAGTCTCATGTTAATTGCTTTAATCTCAAGAGGTTGATATGATGGTTAAAAAAGTGTGTTATCTTCCTTGATTTTATAGGTGTGAACCTTAAGGTTATTCTATCATAATTAAAATTATGATTTATACTGGTTTATTGATTTTATATGATATTCTCAAAGATTAGTTGAGATACAATAAAAAATAACCAAAATAACCCGATTATCAAAAAAAAAAAATGTGCTTCCATTATATTAAAATTAAATGAGTGAGTGTTACATATGCAGGAATGAATATTGTATTATAATTAAAAGGCTGTCACTGCCCACTGGTCACTGGAGTAGTGGAGTAGTATAATCCCTGAAAAGGGTTTTATGAAAAGATGAATACAGAAACAGGCACCTTACACTTTCTACTTTCTAGTTATGGAATTTGCTTCTATACTCTAATTTGAAGTTTCTGTCAATTCAAGCTTTAATTATCACTTGTTACCAAACACTGGTACTACTACCCTTTCCCTTACCCTTTCCATCCAACTTCCACGTACAATATTCTTTTACAAGGTTAAACCCAAACCTGTAATTGTAATTAATTAATATTGTACAAGTCCCGATTTAACACGTAATTGTAAATTAATTAATTTAATGGTATGTAATTGGGAAGCGGTAACTATCGCTATCAGACAACGTAACATTGACATGTGAAAGCAAAGGTATACAAGTAACGTCTGTAGCATCCTAACAGAATTCTAAAATTGAATTCAGAAAGGGTGCATGTGAGTTTCTGCAACAAACCAAATAAAAGGCAATTAAGCAAACGGGACCCTTCCTTCACCGTAATAATAATGAGGCTGAGGCTGAGGCAGAGTCACACACCACAGTCCCTCCAGAGCCAGTGTGACTCTGTGACTGTGAAGTGAGGCAGTGTTCGAGGTGAACTGAAAGGTGGTCACATACTCACATGTTCAATTTCCACTGCTATTCTTTCAATCGGTGTTTTTAAAAAAAAAAAAAAAATTATAATATATAATATTTTTACAAATTCCATCCACAGTTTGAATTGATGTGATGTGCAATTTCATTTTCCCAGCTGATTAAACTGCGTGGGCCATTATAAAAGTAGTATGTTACTCGGAGTGGGGTGGGGACCATCCTTTGCAGTACGTAGCACGTTCACGTGTCAATTTCTTAAAACGTGTAGAAAGCGATGTATCCTTTCCCTCTCCCGGGTCAATTTTTGATGAAGGCGACCTTTCTTAAATTAAGATCAGCCATCAATCTAAGGGTCCCACAGCATCCCAACTTTACACTATTAAATTAAACAGCTTCCAATCATATATCATAGCATTAGCACATAGCTTAACAACCAATTTACTCATAATCTCAGGCTCAGCTAACCTCATCTAATCTTTAAAGGAAGCTATCCCACCATCGCCACCCCCGGACTTTTAATTTTATGAAATTGCTATCTCCAACTCCAATCTTCTTAATAAAAAGTTTAATATAAACAATAAGTTGATGTAAGGAATAATATGATGTAGGACAGTAGGAAGGTTTTAGGAAATTAGGGGAGTTGGCATATACCTTTTTCACTCTTTCCTCATTAACTTTTTTGGAAAAAAAAATCTTTTATGAAGATTCTAAGAAACTTCTGTTAATTCAAAATTGAAAAATCTTCTGAAAAGGATGGCTACCCAACTCTGAGAAATTAAAATGCATTATTGGATTGAAAAATCAACCAAATATTTGAAAAGTTAATAACAATTATGAATCAATTAATTCATTCTACAAACAAGCTTGTATGAGACTACATATTCATTCCCTACCTCAAAATTTTGTTGACTAAAAACATAAGAGTGAGTGAGTGAGTGAGAGAAATTTCTCAATCCTATCTACTTGTATTTCCATATGTTGCGGCTTTCGCTTTCGTTTAACAGTAAAACATGAGATTCTTGACTTTGACTTCCAAAGGAGGTAGGGGGCGGATGTGTCGCATTTTACTATTTTCAGGGGCAACAGGTTCCATGTAGAATCGACCTTGGTAAGCTGCCAGATGAGCATAATACGCAGGAGGCACTGCATACATAGTAAAAAATTGTATTTAATAATCATATTTTTACTGCATAATTACACATCATGATGTTAACTATCATATCCATATAGTTGTAGCCAACAACATGGGGTGTTAGTACTAATATTTGCTTACATATACCTATGTTTCAAGACAAGAGATAACCGGAATTTTACCTACAGAAACTGATCGTGTGCATCGAGCATACCTGCAACCACATAATTAACTAGTTTAAATTACTGTTAAAAAAAAAAAAAAAAACAAAGCAAATTGTAGGAACATGGGAACTGATTTCTTACGTATAACAAAGGTTATTTGTCAGAGATTGTATCTCATCTGCAGTAAAATTGTTCTCGTCCCAGAGAACATTCTAATGAGCAGGTCGACTGGTGCCCTGTGAATGAGCATTTCCGCAGAAGCGAACATTTGACTAACATGCTACATACATATATATGGAGTTGGGATTCTATTGCCAAAAGTTCAAGGCAAAATTTCCTCCACAAACCTGGATCCCTGCATGACTACATAGATAAAAGTCGAATTCAGTAGGATGACAAATCTTAGTGTCCACCACCGTTCCTGCAGTGCAATTGAAAACATCAAATGCATAAGACTCAGTTGTTACTTTTGAATAACTGTTGCATCACACTTTCAGAAAGCAAGCTAGCTCAGCCACAGAATTTGATTGGATCTGTGACACAAAGGATTCAGTCACTTGTTTATTTAGTTTCTTTATTATTTTTAACATTTGAACCTAATTTCACTGGCAGGGGAGTTGACTAGTTTCTTGGAGAAGTCATTTATATTTGTAGTTGCTAATCAAAACAAATTAAAAGAAGTTGTTAGGTGTTCTCTGCAATTGTCATGCCGCGGCATGATGTTCTCTGAAATGTTTTGTTCTCCTACCAAAACATATTCACTTCTCAACAATATTCCATTGATCAATCACAAAAACACAAAAAACCGCTAGAAACGGAAGGTATTACCAGGTAGGATATTTCCACTCTTGTCAGTGCGTGCTGATCTTGAATACGTGTTTTGCAAGGCAGCACTGAGAAATCAACCCCAGATCTGTCTCACAAATTCGTTTCGGATCACCTGAATGCAGAAGAGTGTATCACTTTTTTTGCAAAACCAAAGACAGGGTTACCAATTTAATTCCTTATGAAACTCAAAATCAGATTGTTTACATGTTTGAGGCATACTTTTCAATTACATGAGAATGAGGAAAGAATTGCATATGTTCAAAATATATAATCAAGGTAAATTATAAACATAAAGGTATGTGACAAAGCGATGGGTCAAATGTTGTAGTCTTACAACTTCAGGTTCCAACTTCCTGCACTGCATGTTTTTAAAAAATGTGTCTTCGAATTATTATTGTAAGATAAACCAAGTGGGTATATAGTGACAGAAACCAATGACATACCATATAAAGGGCCATTATTGATCGGAAGAATGGCAATAAGTAATTAACTCCAGTTCTTCCCATTGAATTTTGCTTGCTGCAGCATAGTACACATATTTTAAAGCCTTCTTTACCTGATCTGGCCTTGCTGAATAGACTGGAATAACAGGATTTTGGTTAAATTCCTGAAAAGAGGCCAGTGCCATCTTATTACAAAAATATGCAATGGGGGCCAGTGGAAGCAATAGTATAATATTGGGTACAAGTGACTACTACATGTCACTCATCCGTGCTTCAATTCTATATAGGAAAGCCTACCATGCCAGAGATTTGGCACGCCTGAACCAACTGTTGACAAAAAGCTTTAGCAGTGTTCTCTTGGACACTTCGAGAGAAGTTAATACATGACCAATATCTTACAGTGCTTCCATTTATCACTTTCTGCAGTTAAACAAAAAAAAAATTGCGTCAGATTACATAGAAGTATTTGTGTTGAAAAAGAGAAATGGAAGTTTTCCGTGAAGCCTTAATATGTTTCAGTTCTTGACATTATCTAACCTTATTTACCATATTCCACTGACCTACTTGAGGCAAATATTCTTTTTTCTTTTCCAGCATCATTATACTTCAGCTATTAACAAAGGTATGAAAGAACAAAATGTTAACGATACAAATCTGAAACTTGTAATGAGTATAAGACTTTGGACATACCCAAGGAGCCGGAAGAACCCGAGCCTCGATTGATGCAAGCTTGCTGGCGACTTTGATTCCGAACTCTTTTGCGTATTCATCTTGCACATAGTCATTTTGGTGTACTGTCTGCAAATACACAACAGATCTTAAAATAGCTAGCATTTTATTTTGGGTAAATAACTAGACATTCTAAATCAACCTCCAACCTATAACTACCTTTGGCAAGTATACTGAATATGTAAGTATAGAAGATAGGGAAAATATGATGACAAATATCTACAAGGCTAGTATTTACCTTCGGTAAAACAATTATTGTCTGTCTAAGTTATTCAGTTTTGTGTCATTTGGTTTATTGAAAAATAAGCTGAAAATTTTCAAGGCTCTGCTGAAATGGACCTCTAAGATATCCATTTCTTGTTCACAAGGTCTTTGGCATGAAACTTTTAGTAGAGAAGTTATCTGCTTTTCATTCAACCTTTTTGTCTATCTCTGTCCCTCAACTATCTTGCAAGCCTGTAATAATATTAGCGTGAATTGGCTTGAAGACAGAAGAATCTTAAATTGTCGCATACAAAAGATTGAAAAGAAATAACCAGAGACCTCCATGGGCAAGTACTTCCGGTTTCCAACTTGAAGACAAGGTAAATGGGTATATTGAATGGTATAGCCATACACCTCTTGGAAGTACTCAACAACTGACTTCATATTCATTTGCTCATCAAGTGGGAAACTGTTTAAAGGATAAGCAAAAATAAATAAATAAAATATCCTAGAACGTAGAATATTGGAAAATGCTAATATAAAACAACCAAAGACGCAAAGTTCAGGATAGATATTATTACATTAATTAGATCCCTAGTTGGCTTTGTTGACAACCCTGAAATCTTATACTTCCTTCGTATGTTTCCCCTGTGAGTTACTTCAACTTTGATACCTCTAAGGGATTTCTTGACCTGTACAATATTGACACAACCATAATTTAATTACATTACAAAAATATATCCTAAACTTTTAAACTCAATTGAAGGATAATATCAGACAAAGTCACAAGAACAAGCTCTCTGCATTTCATCTGCTACTCTGTATTGTACTTAGTTTCCTGAATACAGCCCCTTCGCTGGTTGACATTTTTAAGGGCAGACATAATTTATATGTCCTATGGATAAGCATTATTGTGACACTCGATCAGGAATGTGATCAACAAGCTACTAGAAAAAGGCTCACATAGCTAGAAAAATATATAGGTGGCTCTTGGGGAGTTAAATTTACGCACCTGAGTTTAGATGAAGCAACTACTCTCAATTTGAGGCAGCAAAGAAACAACTAGATCTCCTTTGAGGAGTTAGAGTGAGCAGCACAAGATCATTAACATGGATAAACAAGATGCTTTTATCATTTGATATATAGTTATTGCAATTATGCATTAGATTTACATAAATATCTCCCCAAGTTTGTCCAAAATTATGATATTTACGAAAGGGATTATCACTTGGCTTCTATGATACGTAATACCTTAAAACGGTCTGCATCTGACAGTGGTCTTGTATACACATCTTTGTCCAAAACTCTGGCTACAAATTCAATGACAGGAAGTGGTTCAATGAAAGCAGTTGTGGACATGTCTGGAAAGGTAAGAAACATAAGAAAAGAAGAATGCTAACTGTGGCAGTGAAAATGAATGACATAATAATAATTAAATGAATAGAATGTTTCCGGGGACTCCTACCGATATTGAGTGACAGTCCCATCTGAGTAGGTCTTATACTCTGGTGGAAACCACGCCATGACTCTAAACCACCACCCAGCTGCTCTGATCTCTTAAAAATAGGAGAATAAAGGAACTTTCCAAATGGTAAGTACCTAGATGCATTCGAACAAACGGATGAAGAATCTCATACTTACTGGCTGTAACCTCAGTTAAATTAAACATGTAAATTGCAACATAAAATTTAGGAAATAAAATGAACCTTTGAGCCGCAATTTCCCTTAGCACAATATCTATAATCTTAATGGATTTTTGAGGGGAACCAACTTGTTTCCCAGAAAGAAGCTGACGTAACTGTACCATGCTAGCAAGAGCTACAAACGTATCACCACATTTCTCGTTTCCTGATATAATTAATGATATTTTAAGCAGCAGTACATTAGCTTTAATCAAACAGGTCAACTAAAAACTCTAAATTCCAGGAAAACATGACCAGTTCATACCTCATAGCAAGTATTATAAGTAAGATACTAAATTACTTTACGTAACCCGTGCCCCTGTTGATCAACCAATGCAACAGTAAACTCTTTTGAGGTAAAAGGAAGCATTCCAGCTGTGTAAAGGGTACTTCCTCCATCATAAACAGGAAGCCTCATCCCCAATTCACTGTTTCGATGAAGTTTAACTAACCGGATCATAATAGCTTTGTTCAATTTAAGAGAATTAACCTCGGGGGTTATCTTAACCTGCGCCAGGAAACAAAACCAAAGTAACTCTACATTAGCTATTAAACCTTAAAGAAAACATGTTTAAATACGGTAGTTTCTGATACTAAAACTTACACTATAGTGACTCAAGTCTGATCCGGTTATCTCGGTAAGAAAGTGGTTGGCTTTAACGATGCACTTGGTTCCCAACTCGCCATATCCAGGCCTGCGTTGGAACTTAAGGCTTTTGCATGAACTGTTTGAATTTAGATCAAGCGTTAGATCTGGTAAACCTCTCTACTTTGGCTCCTCTATATCTTCTTCTTCCTTTCTTTCTCCCATAACAATCTTTTACATCTTCCAAGGTATCTCCAGTTCTTGGCACCGCCTGAAATAATTTCTTTTGGTTCATGGACGCCACATAGTTCTCCTCAGAGTCTCTTATTTGCATGTGGGGCATATCTGTACAAACACAAAGACCACCTTCACTGAGTTCTTCAAAGGAAATGCTAGGACCTTAAAGACACTTGAAGCGTTTTAATAAACTAACAAAACACACACATATATTCCACAATACGAAGAGACAGAAATGACAAAAATGTAAGGT
>WYDK02118171.1:1064795-1076043 GCA_009867345.2 Toxicodendron radicans
TAAACCATTTAATCCTTATATTTTAACCCTTAAAACTTGTTTTACTCATCCTTAATTCTGCCATGTCACTATTTCAAGCTGAAAAAAAAAGCGAAAAATCTTTTCTAAGGTTAGATTCTTAATTGCAAACTTGATATGGCATAATAGTAAATCTTCTCTGCTAACCTCACCCAACTTTCCCTGGAAAATAGAATTGAAAATTCAACTCATGGGTTTTTTTAGGGTTCCAAAAATGTCTCAAACATAAAATTGATGCCGAATCTAGATCAACAAACCACCAAAATGCTAAATCTAATTTTCCTCCAGCCAATTGATCCTCTTATCTAAGAGATTTTGATCTCGACCGCTCATGTCCTTTTCTGCGAGTTCAACATTAGAGCAATCAATGGGTTTGTTTTATTAAATTCTAAATTAAATTTATCCTTTTATATTGTCAGTTCTTCAATTTGTGTATTTGATGATTGCAGAGTCACAAGGACGTTGAAGGATCTTTTTTATGGTTAAATGGTAATTTTGTTGCTATCTTTACCTCTTGAAGTTGAGAAAGATCTATCTGAGAAATTTAAAAAACTTAAATGTTATATACTGATTGGTGGATATGAGTCTTAGTGTAAGAACAGATGATTATGCAATGAATGCGTTTAATGATTGGATCAGTGTCATGCTATTGGTTTAATTTGCTTGTATGTGTGGGTTAGGAACTTTTTCATTCTCGAAGTAGCTTACTCTTTTTTATTGCTTGTTTTGTTAGTTGATTGTCTCTTTTTAGTTAGTGATCATGTGATTTAGGAAGGTTGGTTATCAAATTATAAGTTTCAAGAGGAAGCTCATTTAGCTTGAATGCAAATGAACAAATTTTACGCACCGTAGAATGTAAGGGACAATTCTTCAACAAGAGTAGATCAGAAGCGAAGTCTACCTGTCTAAATTCTGAGTATGTCATATTATGATTTAGGTGATTACCCTTACTCTTTTGGGAAGATGTGTGGATTGTGGGCTCCCCTTTGTGCATTATGTATCCATGAATCAATAGACTATCAAGACACAAAAACATTACCATGAAGGATATGATAGTCTCATATTCTCCTATCTTGTGTAAGGTTTGGAACTTTAACTTTTTGAGAGGTTTAACGGATAGAGTTAATCAAGAACTTACAAGCCTCTTAGATTTGGTGGACCAGGTTTTCCTTGTTGAAATGAGAGAGGATAGAAGAGTTTGGAAGCTCAATCCTTCTGGTATGTTTTCCGTCAAATTTTTCTTCAATTTGTTAGTAGATGATATGACTCAAGAGCTCCTCACAACCCAAAAAGTCAATTAACACTGGAAACAAGCAATTAACAGCAATACAGTCAAGAAAACAGACACATTCACAGCAAAAATTTAGGATGAATATTATTAATGTTCAAGAGTGATAAAGAACAAAGGTTTCAAGATTTCGAGAGGCTTGACTCTCCTAATGAGCAGAACTCCTTTGACACAAATTTTCCTCCTCCTTTCTCTCACCAGCCTTCACTCTTTTATACTCAATCCCACAGACCTAACAAAAAATATAACAAACTAATGATTAATGATTTCTCTCCCCATGCAATGTATCACGCCCCAATTTGGGTAACCCTGACCCCATCAGATCAGGGTGGACAGAGAGGCTCGGATTCCCAAAATGAGGGTGAGATTTTTCGAAAACCATTTATAAATTCAAAATATAGTCTTTATTACAAAACAATTTACATAAAATTGTATCAGAGTGCAACAACATGTACAAACAATATGTTGATGAACATGCGTCTGAGCTCCCGCCGAAGGCGTGCCGCCTGCGCCTCACGTACCTTGAACGCAAATCTAGAGAGAAAACATTAAAACAGTGAGCTAAAAAGCTCAATGAGTGGAAAATATAATACAACTGAAAATAACTCACGGCTCCCACTCAACATGAAGAAAACTCGTAATCCATTTCTTTTTTAATTTCTCTTGATTCATAATCACTTATTCCAAACATCATAATTCACATTCTTGCACCACCTTTCCATTATCCTGAATCATCATATTTTTCCATTAGATACATAACACCATCATCGCCATAGATGAATGGTCATTCCCAACATAAAACTCACTCTTACTGATATCGACATCATAAATTGTCCACAATCTTATCACCCCAGATTCATCAGATATCCATAATACTGTCCCCGACCAACGACCATCGGATATCCTTAATTTTGTCCCAACCTATATTGGTTAGACTCATAGATTTCAACACTCATCTATACCCATTGAATACTCACAATTACATTAGCAGTCCACATCACACAATTATCTCTCCAGCCTCACATACTGAATATTCAAACATTATTTCAGCCTTACCCACTGGATATCACAAACATCTCTTCAGCCTCACCTGCTGGATATTCAAACACCTCTCCAGCCTTACCCGCTGGATATTACCATCTCCGTGTTCACAGACTCCACCATATACCCCGAGTAGAGACCTTATAAGCAGCACCCAATTTACATGTCATATCAATCAAATACTCTAAGACTCGCCCAACGAACTCCGACATAGATGAAGTCATCTCTTGTGGCTCATTACTCATCCGCTCTATCCTGTGGAATACCCAACAGGCTTGCACCCTAAGGATCACCCAGCACACTCAGCTTAAGTGGAATCCTCACTTGTTGCTTGCTTCACCCATAATCAATGTCGTTCGTACCCAACTCACTCCCAATTGAGTCTTGTTCAGGGTGACCAGTCCACTTTGGCCAACTAAACCGGTCCGTCTCTTAAATCAACTCATTAACCAAATTCCACTCTTCATAATCTCATTTGTATTTCGATTTATCACCATTACGCCATAATTTAGTCATTTCTCTATTCTCGCCATGCGTAACGAATATTCGTACCATACATACATACATATTCATTCATATTTAACAATATTTATCTAAGCGTCTTAATAACTGAATATAAATCTCTAAGGGAACCAAATAATTCACTCACCTTATCGGAGTTGCTGCCACGCTCATCTTCCTTGATCGAAATCCGAAGAATTCTCCTTCTCGAGATCTCCCTGAGGTAAACCACGACAATCATCAATTATACTAACATTAGGAGGTCAATTTAACTTCTTTTTTAATAAAACCCCCCCTTATCCTCGAATATTGAACACTCATAAGAATTCCATAAAAATCTGATTCTTGGCAAATATCAATTTAGTCCCTCTCTGGAAAATATCATTTTGCCTCCTCAATGTTTCCACTATTACAAATTAGTCCCTCAACTTTTTTAATCTTTCAATTAACCCCTATAGTTTTTCCTTATTACACTTAAGTCCCTCAACATTTAAATTATTACAATTACACCCCTATCTACTTGACAAGTTTCAAACCTTGCATTTACACCCCCAAATACCTAGGGTTTTCTAAGCTTTGTTGCCGCGGCGACATTCCCTTGTCGCCTCAGCGACATTGGACCTGAGAGTTTGTCGCTGCGGCGACATTCCATTGTCGCCTCGGTGACAAACATTCTAAAATTCTTCTTCTCTTCTTTGCATGAACGTCGCCGCGGAGACACTTCGAATTTCGAACTTCGCCGCAGTGACAATTTGGGTTTTCCAGATTGTGCACCACATATCTGTCATAATTCTCACTCATTCACTCCCTTTTTACCCAACATTATATACACAACATTTCATTTATACAATACACCCAAAACCTACATCAATTTACACCATCATCTATCCCTCAATTAAAATCCAAAAATCCTCATTTTCAATTACTCAATAAACGGGTGGAGAAAGATGATAATAATTAAATTGAAGCATAAATAGAATCATAATCTTACCAATTAGCTAGATTTTAGCTCAATTCCATCAAATCTTCACTTTCTCTCTCTAGGTCCTTCTCTCTCTCTCTAAAACTCTCTCTTCTCTTCAACGCCCAAAATGAAAGAAAATATGAAAAATGCAATATTCTCACTTTTATCTACTAAGCTGCAAAATATCCATTTAACCCCTATGCTTCCCATTTCTTACAGAAGCCTCCTCTAAGCTTTCATTTTCTTTCAAATGCACCCCAAATTCAAAAATATTAGCCCCAACAATTTATCCTGTGACACGAGGTGTCACACAATGTCAACAACCAGGACACCTCAGCCTCAATACTAACAGAAAATATAAAATGATTCCCTCCCCATTCAATGTCAACAACTAAAACACCTCAGCCTAATTAGTATTGTCAACCTTGCCCTTCACTTTACGTCTCACATATGTGAATCGCACCTGGGGCCTAACAGTAGATGATGATGCTCTCAGACTTTCTCAACCAGCCCACAATTTGAGAAGCCAAAGTGCCTTATACAGTCAAGAGTTTTGCTTGGACTGTTTCTCTTGGAAAAATCAACACAAGTGATGTTGTTCAAGAAGGTTTTCGAATTTGTATCTATCTCCCCCTTGTTGTGTTTTGCAAAAGGAGCGTGGAATCTCCTGAGCTTGGAATACCCATTTTATCTAAGTGTTGTTTGATACTCTATCAGAGACTTTAGTTTCCAGACTTATTGATCAATGAAAGAGTGATCTGCTTTTCAACAAGCAAGTGATTAAACTTTTTATTCTCTGTATTTGGTGACTTATTTCTTTTAACTACATGCAAGTATGGAAAATAATAAGTTTCCTGAATTTTGTATCTTAATTACTTCTTAGGTTTTTGAATATCAATTTTATAACTTTTTATTCTCTGTATTTGCATTTGAATGTGCATGTATTCTTTCTATGAGGTTAAGGAAAAATTAAAACATTGTACTCTGGTTTAGCCCTTGCAAATGCATCTAAAATATTATATATTGTAGTTTCTTCTATAGGTACTGACCACCTTTATACACTACGAAATATGACAATAACTTCTCTTCTTGTTCTCTGCCAATAGTACAACCAGGCTTGTGTATTAAATTTGCTAAATTATGCTTGTATAACTTCAAAATTTTCTATGGTGTTGATATAGTTGCCATTCTGGTAATTTGGTTCTAATGGTTGCCTTCTCCATTGCCCAAATGCCATCGACCAGTGACATAGACATCATGGTTGACTTGGTATTCTCTCCAGATTTTACCACTG
Organism: Toxicodendron radicans; assembly: GCA_009867345.2. Classification (NCBI taxonomy): domain Eukaryota; kingdom Viridiplantae; phylum Streptophyta; class Magnoliopsida; order Sapindales; family Anacardiaceae; genus Toxicodendron; species Toxicodendron radicans. The sequence continues at coordinate 1,069,902 of WYDK02118171.1, forward strand.
CTCATGCCAGTACATTTTTACCGGAGTTGCCACGTGTCCTGCTTGGGCTCAAATCACCTAATACTCTCAAGAATAGTCAAGATCATGAAAGTCAGAAAGGTTGAATTTCCAGGCATGAGAGAGCAGACTGTTTCTTATGCTGCGCTGCAACATACTTCCAGCTCTGTCAGTCTTGTTCACAGCCATCCCCACTCTGCTTAGCTCCTTATTTTCCCTCCAGGAGCCCTTAAACTGGGGATCTTTTCGTTTTCTATAAAGGGCTTGTTCATTCACTATGCAACAATGTGCAGGATGCAGCTTAGCCTCTTGCTGCCTTTTTCTTGTGCAAAGGCAGGGACTGTCTCTTGGTTGATTTTTTCGCCACCCATTACTTGAATCCAACATTAGGTTGAGTTGGGGAGGATATGATTTAGTTGTGTTTACCCACCCCAATCCACTTTTAATATTAATCCCTTATATAATTAAATAATTATAGATGTTTAATACTATTAGTATAGCAGATTTTAAAATAAGTATTTTTAGGCATTCAAATTATTATGATATTACAATATATATTTTTATTATTTATCACAATTAAAATAAATATTTTATGACGTAATTAAAATGTGACAAATAATTAAACCTATAATTACTTGTTTTGATGATTGTCAATTCTTTAAAAAAAATCAATACAATTCTTTTAAAAAGTCTCAAGAGGAATATTTCTATTACATCATATCCTTTAGGTTATCTATATAATCATTAAATAAAGTTTTATCAAATATTATGTCATCTATTCATCCAATAAATTCATACTAAATATACATAATTTGGAAAGAACAATATTTCAAATAATAACTAATAAAAGAAATTAAAAATCACATATTATTAAGAATGATAAATATTTTTTACAAATTTGATACAATGCATTTGAATTATGTCATTTTAAATTATATTGAATGGGCAAATTAAATTAAATTTCGATAATTTGAAATGTATAAATTTAATTACTAAAAAATTATCTTATAATTTTCTTACTTGAAAGAGTTGTTCTAAAAATAAATGTGTATATTTCCAAAAGGATAAATGTAGAATTAATAGTTAAATAAAGAGTAATTACGAGTTAAGTGATGAATGAGATGATCAAGTGATGTGCTGGGACCATTGTTTTAAAAGTCGGACCGGACCAGAACTTGCTAAGGTCATTGGGTCACCGGTTCGACTGGTTGGATCGAACAGTTGGACCGGTGATGTCAGCATGCTGATATCATACAAAAAATCACATTTAAAATTTGATTTAAAATTTGCTAAGTTGTAATAAATCTAAATCATTTAACCTTATCAACATAAAGAAAGTTACTGAATAATTTTAAGGGTAATGTCACCAAAGTCATTTGTAAAGTTGTTAAACATCATCTATGTTGAATTTCTTTAATATGATTAACTTTCAGGTTGACGAGTTCGATCTCTAGAGTCTTTAAATATTACAGTTTAAACCCATCATATTAAAGAAAAAGATATATTGAAATAAGTAAATAACCAAATAAACTGACATTGACAAATTCGATTTATTCTTAGTTCTTACCAAAGAAACATTAAAAAACTAGCAATATGTATTGGACTGACAACATTTAGTCATTTAGATTTAGTTTTAAATCTTAAATTTTAATTTTAAAATTTTTTTCCAATCCGGTCTAGGTTGATGATCGATCGGACCGCCGGTTTAGCACTATTCAACCGGTCTAATAACGGGTCAATAACCAGTCCCGGGTTTTATCATGAACCGGACCGGAGTCATGATGGGCGACGGTCTGACCGACTGGACCGGCCGGTCCAATCTGGCTTTAAAAACAATGGTTGGGACTTTGGAATAAAAGTAACTCTAGCGGGTTATAGTTTTTCATTTTATATAATTTAATATTAGTTTGGGTAACAAGGCGGATAACATAAATCTAAGAGTTGAGTTCTCCCTTGCTTTGATAATCAACTTTTAGGGTTTTTTTAAAGAGTGTAAAAATGCTTAATAATTCTATACAATTAGAGATAGAGTTAATACTAGACCTTTTTGATAATAACAACAATTTCTCTAAAAATTTTGAAATAACAAAATTTCTTTTGTTGAATCGTTAGTAAACCATTAAAATATGCATTGTTATCAGTTAATGAATATTTTACAGAATTTAACATCTAAACCTTAATAACAAGAAAATTTATGTTATTTTATAAACTTCAATGAGATTTTGTTATTTAGTCACATCTATGGGAGTTATTGTTATTACTGTCAAAGTTTGAAGGAGAGGGCGAGAGGCAGAGAGAATGAAAAACAAGAACTGCCAGAGTATACCAAGAAAATGATATGAAAGAATGTTGTATTGCATTGAGATGTTGAATACTTTGTACAAACTTGGATTTATACAAACATTAAAGATTGAAATTTTTTTCATGAAAATTTAACTCTGGTTAAAAGACAACCAGAACTTAATAAAACTTAAAATTATATATATATAATCTATTATATGTTACTACTATTCTTCCCTGAAGATTAACTAAGAGAAATTGATTAAAAGAGTTTTTCTCAAGGTTTTAAAACCCGACCCGGCAAGTTTGCTGGCAGGGTCACGAGTTGGCCGGGTGGACCGGTTGAACCAGATGGTTCAACCGTGACGTCATCATGTTGACATCAGCATGATGACGTCATCATGACATCAACAGAAAAAAAAATTTTAATATTCCATTTCCATAGTACAAATTCATCCAAATTTGAAATAACATGAACACTATAATATATTATAAATTGCAAAGTATGAAGTTTACAACTAAAAAGAAAACACATTGAAACCAAAATGGGATTTTGAAAATCCTACTAGAAGTCTATAATTCCATCCTACTACAAGAAAAACTACAGTGTGCAAATTGCAGCAATGTGCAATTTTTCTACCAAAAACTACTACTTCCAGATAAGCTTTCACATAGGCACATGAACCATTTATAGCTCATACTAATACTATTATTTTCTACCAAAAACTACTATTACTGGGTTCTCTCCCATGTACAGAGTGCATTCCAGAAATTATAAGACAAGTTAAGGACTAATTTCATATAAAAATTTTATGAAATGACTGATTGGTGAAGATTTAATTTGATTGTTAGGATGAAAAACTCAATAGTTTGTTGTCCCAAAATACCATGACCAAGAAGCTATGGCGATCACATTTAGACTTTAATACAATACAAGACTAGCCTCAAATACACATCCTATACTATTCTGGGGAAGAAACCAGGATCTTCATATTCTTAACCAGAAAAGAAAATACAACTCTTATAAGAATAAATTATGGGCAAAACAAACAACCTTTGACAATGATATAAAGAGACTTCAATACACAATTGCAAGCAAAAGGGCTCTTCCGACTAGACACCCAAATGCCAAATAAACCTTTATCACAACAACATTACTGCTCAATACAATATCTTAGTATAGATACAAACCCACTTCTGCAATCTCACACAAATAACTAAAATGAAAACCCACTTCAATTTCAATGTCAACAAGCCAATCAACAAACATTCTCAAACCCTAAAATGAAAACCCACTTCTTCAATTTCAATTTTCAATGGTTAAACCCTAACCCTCCATTCTATCCACTCCAAAGCAACAAGCCAACAACAACATTGATGACAATAATGTAAAAAGTAAAAAATAACTACGATTGAAGAAGAAGAACTAAAGAATTTTAAACTTTGTTTTGAAGTTTGAAGTTTGAAGAACAAACCTCGTCGGAGCTACTGAAGAACGATGATTGAAGAAGACGAAGTTGTCAAAGCCTACACTTGAAGATCAAAAGATGTCGAAGAAGAAGAAGCAGTCGAAGATTGAAGATTGAAACGGTGATGAAGAAATTTTAATTTTTGATTTGTTTTGTGAATGAATGAAGTGAAATGGGTTTAAGTGTTTTACGTTTTTTAGACTTTATTTTTTAGTATTTTGTAATTTTACAATTTACTTTTTCTAAAATAATAATATTTTGTTTAATTCTTTTTTTATTTTATGGTTTAACCCAGGTTTGGTTGGACTGGCGGGTTGATACATAAAATCTGGTCCAACTGTGGGTCTATGTGGGTGAAATCCTAATACCGATTTTTTTGCTAAACCGACAAGGCTAGACCGTTGGTTCACGGTTGAACCGGCCAGTTCAGGTCGGGTTTTAAAACCTTACTTTTTTTAATATCAAAAACTCATTTTAAAATTTTATGTTGTTTGATCGCAATCAAGAAGAGCTTATGATAATTGATAATTTTATAAAGAATAAAGAATAACACCTAACCGGGAAAGACACGAAGCGACACGTCTCTACACAAAATCACGAACGGCGCAGAACAAAAAGGAACAAAAATAACATAGGATGACATCTTTTCTCTTTTAACAATATGTCGAAGCAAGTGTCTTCATTTCTCATTTTATGCAATCAACACTTCGAAATTTGTACAAACTGCATGACATTAAGAAGATCTTGATCTGTTCTTTGTAATGCTTGTGACAATTCATTTGTGATTTCCAACACATTTTTCATTAAGAATAACAAAAAGACGAATTCAAAATTCTCCATGATTCATAATAAACTCCTTGCTTGACTTTTGCTTTGCCAATCGTCTTCTTCAATCTCAATCACCCTGAGCACATCAACAACAACAACAAAAAAAGTTTATGACACTATGAATTGTCTCTATGTGTGAACCCCAACATGTCTCTCCTGGTCGTTTAATAGTGTATTCTTGATTCAAAGCTCGTCCCATCTGAGGATCACCATTAGAAATCAAAGATATCACATATTCATATTGTTTATCACGTAAAAGATCTATGTGCTTGCAAGATGCTGCTATGGTGTTTGATAACATAGAAAGAGATTAAAAAAATTTACCAAATGCCGAATGGTTACTTACAACTTTGACTAATGCCAATTGTAGTTGATGAGAGAAACAATGAATGTAGAAAGCCGATTTATTTTCACTCAATATCAAAGTCTTCAAACCACTGAACTTATCCCTCATATTGCTTGCTCCATCGTAACCTTGCCCCCATAAACTTGTCAAACTCAATCCATGCTTTACAAAAAATGCATCTATTGCAGTTTTCAAAGACTTTGCATAAGTATTCTTAACATGCACAACCCCAATAAAACGTTCAATAACACAACCAATTTTGTCCACATAGCGAAAAACAATAGTCATTTGTTCTTTCACTGCCACATCACTAGATTCATGAAGTAGTAAAGAGAACAGTTTTTTATCTCTCACAATTTCTACAATAATTTTCTTGGTCATCAAATGAGCACAAACACTAGTTAATTCCTTCTGGATTTTGGGGGCTATCATTTGATGGATTTTCGGAGCATTTTCCAGCACAACTTTTATTATTTCGTCATTGTGATTGGATAGAAACTTCAATAGTTCCATAAAGTTATCTTGATTTTCAGATTCAACTGACTCGTCATGACCAGGAAATGTCAATCCTTGATGTAAAAGAAATCTAATGCATTCAAGCGAATGTGATAATCCAATTTGGCCTTTTTCGACACGTAAGCAAGATTTACATCGATGTGTTGCCTTTGGTTTATCAAATCAACACACGTGGTATGACATTGGTTATGAGACTAAAATGATCTCCAACATGTTTTTTCACTTTTGCTTTATCTATCCAATTATTGAACCCATTACTAACAAAAACTTCACCACCTACTTGGTCACCATAATCGGCTTTGAAAAGATAATAATTCAAACAAAGATGCAATCTTTTGCCACACTATATTCCATCCAACTTGGACCTTCTTTGTACAACTCTGATGTAAACCTACGTTTTTTTATCTCCGAAAAGGGTGAAAGGAAAGTTATGATCTTTAGGTTGGCAAGAACGCTTCATCAAGTATGCTCTTTGAACTTCCTCCTTTTGCTTGTTGATGTGTCAAATTAAAACCTCGCAAGTGCACAATGGTTATCGTAGTATGGTATGCAAGGTGCAAGGGTCGATTTTCATAGGGATTTGTAAGTGTTATCCCAATCTTAAACTAAACCTTAATTTCACAAGTGTGAATGTAAACAATTTGGTATGAGTTCAATTATGACTATTAATTAAACGTAAATGTAAATGACAATGTAAAATGAAAAC
>WYDK02118171.1:1147297-1161903 GCA_009867345.2 Toxicodendron radicans
ATATTTTTCACACATTTATCAACTCATCACAGTAGTTGGATTGAAGCAAAACTCCACTCCACAACTATATTATAATCTCCTCAAATTAACTATTTAATTAAATAAGCCTTTTTAAAATCTAAAAGCAATTTAATTACTTTTTAATCAATTTATCAAATATTTTTTTCAATAATATTAAAAAAAAAAACGATTCTAAGTACATAAACAATATATACACTAACATTTAATAAAATGAATAGAGGATTGCACATACAAAAATCCAATGAATAATACAATAATAAAATAATCTCTACATATAACATTAAAAAAAATCATCTAAAATATTAAATGTGATATCCCTGTGGTATCATACAAGTTATCTCTTGTCGCAGACATGATGTAAGGATTACATCACATAACCATCTTGAGCTCAATATATATATAAACATAATATTATTTTTTTTGAAAAATAATGAAATTTAAGAGTTGGTCTGTTAACTATCATTGGGTGGTTAAGTGATTAATTAAGACTTTTTGGTATATTAGTCACGAGATCTTTAGTTCGACTCGTCTTGATTACTAAAACGGGTGATTACTCTGGAGATTTACTCGGTTGTTAATTTTAAAATTTTAAATAATTAATTGAGGTTAACGTGAATTTGATCTAATCACCAAAAGTCAAATTTTGATAACTTTCCAATTTATATTGTTTGAATAGTTTTACAAAGAGATTGAAATGCGGTATCTTTTTATTTGATGTTGATGTTGGATGTAGTTAATAGTATGAACATAAATTGTTCATGAAATTAAATACAAAAAGTAAGGTCATAATCTCTTTTTGTTTTGACAATTAATAGGGTCCCGGGCCACCTACCAACATCAACTTTACCCGATTGTATTAATGCATGAGAGCTTTGATACATCATCCTCGTAACAATAAAGGATAAAATTACTGTAATAGTGTGGTATTAGAATAAAATATATGGTTACATGAAAACATCGGGAGTTAACTTGAGATAAAAAAATAAAATGGAGAGTTAATTTTAGACTAGACTGTGGAGTTAACAAAAAGATTTAGAAAAAAAAAAAAAGGACAATATTAGAATAAAATGAAATATATCTGTAAATAGTATTTTAAAAATAATTTTAATGATTATTGAGACTTAAATATATAAAACCGCCTTTTTAAAAAGTTTTAAGTGGTCCACAAGGACCACAACCTTTTGAAAAATATTTTATTGGACTTTAGCATTTAACACTTTAATTGCCGATACCAGTTCCGTGATGAATACAAATTTAAGTTTTACTATATATATATATATATATATACATATGGTGTAAAAATCTCACATCTAGTAAGAGATAAGAGTCTTGGTGGTTTATCCAAAACTGACAATGATCCGGCATGTGAACACTCTCATTACCCAGATTTTTTTTTTTTCAGATTGCTTGTATTAAATACCATGATAATAGTTTTTTAATAATTTTATAATATTTTCAAGGGGAGTTATTGATTTTTGATAATTACAAGATATATTTAATATTTTCTAAGCTACACAGATAAATTTAATATTAACCGATTTCACGTAGTAAAATAAAATAAATTTTTTTTTTTAAACAAAGTGTCCAGATCTAATATTGTAAGGACCGTTTTTTATCCATTCCATTTCCATGGGAAGGGAATCGTCTACTTTATGATATGGCTGCCAGAGATTCATTGAATTTGAAGATGATCAAGTGGGATGTATAAATGAGTTAGTTAGAGAAGCCCAGCATTGAATGTCGTACATGACAGCAAGTTGGTTTGAATGAATTAAAGCTAAAGGTGGTAGAAGAAAGGTAGGTGGTGGCACCAATGAACCCCGGGGTCCCCCATTTAAATTTAAAATTGCAATGGTTGAATACAGTCGACATTGACAGTTTCTTGAGCCATCTTAATTCTTTCTTTTTCTTCAATTGCAGAAAAAATGAGGAGACGACCAAATATATATGTCATTGTGATTAATCATTTATCACGGAAGGTGGAATATTCTCACATGAAACTTCACAAATCTTAGATGGTATCAAATATCTGTGATTAAATGGGTATACCAAATTGTTTTCTGTAATTAAGAGACGGTTCCTAACATTATAAATACTTATAGGAACCCTGCACATCTTCAAGAACCACAGCTGCATGGTTAATTCGTAGCTCTACATCTGCAAATCATTTATTGCTTTGAGTATAGCTGAGATTGAAGAACACTCGTATCAGTTCTTCGGCAAAGATGAGATAAAGAAGGAAAGCAATTGAGAAGTCTGCATTGAAATGGTCTTTAGATACATAGTTCGATACTGTTGACTGAATATTGTGTCATGTAAATTACAACTTGGTAAAACTTGGCATCTATTTGTAAGAATCTTGACTATTGGATTTCTTATACATGACCAATTTAGGTAACTATTTGAAGCTTCTGTCACGTTCTAGTTTCTGTTGAAAACCACTTGATGCCATCAAGCTGTGGTGTTAAAGACAAAAAAGATGAAAAGCTGAGAAACTTTTACATCAAGGCACTGATGCCATCCACACACAATAATCAACTGCAACAAGAATTATCTCATGCTTGTACTGGAGTACATTCAGGAACATCGACCAACCGCTCTATTGTTTGCAGCTGATCATAGGGTGCTATCTGTACCACAATTAAAAGAAAAAGTAAAAATAACAAATAGTTACAACAAAATTTTAATATATTTTGGGTGCATAGAGTCGGCATAAAATCACTGTGATGAGTTTTGAATTTAGCCATAGATTCAGTAAGACTCGTAACATCAAACTAATATTTGGACAGACAGATGTTGAATTTCATTACAGGAAAATTGACTACTCTCCTTGCATTACATTAGTCCCTTTTAGAAAATTTCCTCATGCGTAAAAGTCATCATATGATTTTCTACTTTCTTACAAAACAAAATAAGGCATATTACCTGGCTAAATCCATCAGGCCAAGTAATTGAAACGGCATAGTTTCCCATAGGCCGAATTTCTTCAGGTTCAATATCTTCTGAAACATCAGAGTACTGCAGCTTTTGATCACCGGTCCATTCATCCTGTTTGAAACCCAGAAAAAATGAAGAGGGAAGGAAAGAGAGGAAACATTTAGTCAAACACGTGGGGAATCTAAGATAATCGTCAGAATAATTAAATCCGCTACAGAGAAAAACTTCGTCTGAATTCTTTCTTGTTCCTAGAAAGTAACATTTTGTCTGTTTGTCATAAGTCAAAGCAGCCAGGAAAGAATTTTGTTACTTCTGCTATCTATTACATCAACTACTTTCTTATTAAAAGTCTTAAATTACATGCCTTTTAGACTTAACTTCACCTACTGCATTTTTCCATCAAGTTAATCTCCAGAATCTCAGGATTGCTTTAAAACCTGTCACTGCTCTAGTGCCAAGTCGTTTGAAGAAATCAAAGACTTTCAGATTCTTTACGTGAATAAAAGGCCACCATTTGAAGAGTGTATGTTTTATACTTCATAAACAAATAATCTATATGTTCTTTTAACAATTATATATATATATATATATACTTCGTAAACAAATAGTCTATATGTTCTTATGTATATATATATATTTCTTTCTTTGAGAAGAATATTAACACATACAAATCATTTCTCCCAGATACAGAGGGGAAAAAAAGAAGAAAATCACTGAAATGGTAAAACTAAAATATAAACTAAAACAACTCATTGTTTTGTTCTAATTATGGACTTTTCTTGGTCTTACAAATCACTTTCAAGATCCATTAATGGATCTTTATAGATGATGTTTTACTGTGAAAAGAAATTTTCTCATGCAATTTCCTTACCTACCCAGACTTTTGTACAACAAGCACATCCCCATCCACGAAAAGTATTAGTTAGTAAGAAACGTTACACGGCACCCATGTTTCTCTCTCTCTCTCTCTCTAAGAATTATGATGCGAGCCCATCTAATATTTCACACAATTGGGTTGAGTAATGAGTCTTATTGGACTTGGGTAGAACTCTCCTTGGAAAACCGGTTTGCCAAGGGAGGGTATCCAAACCCTTATAACCCACTTGCCCAACCATTTCCCTTTCTATGTGGGATTCCTAATATTTTCCCCCGCTTCAAGACCCAACGTTCACTTTGGCCCACTCTGGAAGACTTCACTTGGGTGACCTACTCTCCAAGGTCGCCTCTTCTTAGGTAGCCCTTTCCACGTTGACCTACTCTGGACGGTTTTACTCTAGGTGACCTACTCTCTTAGGTCGCCCCTTCCCAGGTAGCCCTTTCCCAGGTAGCCCTTTCCCAGGTCACCCCTTCCGGATGGCGGCTTCACTCTGGGTGGCTTACTCTCCTAGGTCGCCCCTTCCTAAGTAGCCCTTTCCCAGGTCGCCCCTTCAAGAACGTGGACTCGGACGGGGTTTGGCTCTGATACCATTGATGCGAACCCATCTAATATTTCACACAATTGGGCTGGGTAGTGGGTCTTATTGAGCTTGAGTAGAATTCTCCTTGGAAAACCGGCTTGCCAAGGGAGGATGCTCAAGCCCTTATAACCCACTTGCCCAACTATTTCCCTTTCAAAGTGGGATTCCTAACAAATTACCAATAATTCATATGCATTAAAAAAAAGACCTGTGAGGTAGGAATACTGTCCATCACTCTTGACTGAGGAACCAAAAAAAAGACTGTTCTTAGTGTCATGTTTTCACTTTGGAAATATAAGTTTTGGGAACACCATTTCTAATGGTGCATGCAAGATATAGCTTCATCAGTAGCACTTAGAAGCACATTGCAGTATAACATCTTATTTTGGCTTCTATTGACTATTCTTGAGCAGAGAGCTAATACCATTTCAGTGAGCTAAGTCAGGTTATCTTGTTTATAGGCCCCACCCACAATTAAATTTGGGTATTATAGATTAAAGATTAAAGGCCTAGCTATTGAATACCAATAAAAAGTATGAACTTTCAAAATAAATCAACATATACCACACTTTGGGCAGAACGATCATTTCTTCTCACAGTTGCAGGATGCAGAAAGAACTCTTCATCTGAATTTGGTACTTTAACCCTGATTGCCTTGGCTGATTTATCATAGGAAACAGCTGTTGACACTAAGGAAAGACAACAACAAAAGAAACTATTTATTTCCACCTAAAGTAACTTGAAGTTTTAAATAAAAACTCCAGAAAATCAAAATATTCTATTTGAATTTCAAAACATTATACTAAAGGACTTCCTACACAAGGTCCTGAAATGAATGGTCCAGAGGTGATTGTAATATTTTCAAATTCTAGGTAATATGTGCACAAAGAGTGGAAGCTTTCTTTTCATTAACTCACCAACTTATATGGAACATATTCATAAGAGCATGGAAAAGAGATAGATACCTTGTTGGCGAATCTTGGCACACTGCTGTACAACACAAACTCCAAGGTCCTGAAATGTTGTTGCAACTTCACCTAGAGGATCAGCCACCACTTCAGGCATCCCACTATCTCCAGAAGCAGATAGCTACAAAAATAAATGTAATCAGAAAGACCTTATTGATTCATAATGGATTAGAGAATATCCATGTCCCAAGGCATAAAATATAATAGTAAAACTTGAGGAGTATACCCTTAAGTATAAGTTTACTTCTTTTATATAATTTAGAAATACATATTTAATTAGAATAATCTAGTTACAACAAGGCCAAACGAAATGAATAGTTCAAATGAAACAAAAAAAATAACAAGAATATTTAGGCAGAATTTTCCTCGTATTATTGTTCATCTGACAGAGCAGGTTTCAAAGGACAAGCACTTAAAAGTTAACTTATCATTGGACATACTGTTGGTCTAATGGGAAGATCAAACAAATGAGGAATTCCAAACTGCTGAACAACCTGCAAATATGTGGGTTGAATAATCAGAGTATTTCTCAAATAAAAAATAGTAGTGAAACTGAAAAAATTTCCAGCATTAAAATATTTCTTATTTCTTCAAATCAACAAAAAATAACAGTTGGATAGTGTCCATGCCTGAGAACCAGAGCCTCTACCAAACGGATAATAGCGTTTCCCATCAGCATCAAAGTGGCACATATTCTCAACTACAGCTACACATGGCACCTACTTGCATGATCAGGTCACGAGAATTCATATATATGAGAAATAAGAAATGTTTCAATTAGGCGTATAGAAACTCAACTCATCACTAGTACATAAAAAGTTAATTTGCATGCTTAATCCATACTTGAAATTGTCAAGAATTTGTCCAATAGATGAGGTTAATCAATCATTTTGGAACAGAAAGATGATTATGTAGTAGAAATTCACACCTTAAGCTTTGAAAACATCCGCACTCCTTTTGCAACATCAATGAATGCTAGTTTTTGAGGGGTAGTAACAATAACAGCAGCAGTTAATGGAACAACCTGAGATTTCCATCATATCCAACTCAAATTCTAAAATATTGAGATTAACAAGTTTCAGGCAGAAAAGAATCTATGCAATAAGTAATTTCTCAATAGCTATACTAGCTGCACCAACATGCTTCTAAAAGAGCAAGAATATAAGTACGGATTGATAAATGGAAGACCAAGGAAAGATAAAAATTTCAAAATCAGAGTAATTAATACATTGTCAATTCATTTTAGACAGCAAAAAGTAAGTGCATGAAAAAGCAGAACCTGACATAAAGTAAGTTGAATGTCGCCGGTTCCAGGTGGCATGTCAATAACAAGGTAATCCAGCTCTCCCCTGTATAACCAGGTTCATATTATGTAGCCATGAAATTTCATAAGCAGCCCTTTGAGCTAGCTTCTGACCTTAATCAAATGGACACATACAGTGCATAGAACATAATGTGAATTACTTCTAGAACATAATGTGAATTACTTCAGATCTGTAACTCTTCTAAATATCTAAATGTCTGAACTAGTGAATAAATATTACTCTTCTAGCCTTTATATTTGTATGCAAGTACTAATTGATACTCAGAAGCACACATACCATTCAGCGGTTGTCAGAAGTTGATTGATAACCCCAGAAACCATTGGACCTCGCATTATCGCACGGCCTTGCCCGGCAAATCCGAAAGATACCAACTTGACTCCCATGTATTCAGTTGGAATAATGGTTCTCTTCTCTGGATTCTGTAAGAAGTTCGTAGAAGGTCATAATTGCGTCACTTCATCATACTAAAGTTAAAATATGTTAAAATTTCAAATTCTACCATCTCTAGTAGTCGGTTTTCTGGGGTGACCATCGTTGGTAAACTTGGACCATAGACATCAGCATCAAAGATACCAACCCTTGCACCCATACCAGCCAAAGTGTAAGCAAGGTTTACAGCTACAGTAGATTTCCCAACACCCCCCTGCATGGTTTTTTTATAAATTGCATTGATGAAAAAAAAAAAAAAAAAAAGATATTTAAAAACTCAAATGTGGAAAGGCTGATATAGTATTTTCATAGGAAATATTTTCAGAGTAAGAAAATGCACACTAGAAAAAGAAAAATAAATTTCGTAAGAATAAAAGAATTCTTGTTTTCTATCACCGTTAAAAGCCACAAGATTCATTAGATCCTTTCCCTTCAAATCCAAAACTTATAATATTTTCCTTTCACCTTTATTCAAAAATAACATAAGAAAAAATGTGCTAAAAGGGCATGTTAAAACATGTTCTAGGTACACAATTGAACCTTGGAACAATTAACTATTGGATAGCCTCAAATTGTCAAGCATGCTAATACAACAGTAAGCTTCAATACAGTTACATATGGAGGAAGCAAAACAAGAAGTTTACGGAAAGTCTACCTTGCAACTTGAAACTGCCACAATACTAGAAATTTTCTGTAACCCTGCCGGAAGTTGGTCTGCATAAATAGGCCTGGCTGGTTGTGCTGACATAGTGACATTGACTTTCTTGACCCAAGGAAGTGCAGCCACCACCTCATTTGCTCTCTGTTCAAACTGATATGTAACAAATCTTGTTAGATCTTCTTCATCATAAGTTGATTAACACAATCAACATACTTGAGTTAAACTAAAAGAATATATAGTTTTTAAAACACATGGGCCAATAAAAAATAGTGTGCACCATGTCCATGAAAAATGATCGACCTGAAGGACGGGGAAGAAATAAATGAGAATACTGTTACACACTTTTTCAAGTCATCCCCACAGTTCCAATACTAAATAATCGTCAAACCATAAATCAAATAGTCTACCATTCCATACATAGGTCACTTCTTGATCAAAACAATGGTGATTGTATCATTTACCATGTCCTTGATTGGACATGCCGGAGTTGTGAGCTCTAACCGGAATGAGACCTGACAAGCAGAGTCAAAATGTTGAAGTAAGATCATTATCCTAGAAATGTATGTTATGGAATCTTTCACATTTATGCTCTATATGACCTCCCCCAAAGCTTCATCTACGTGCAGATCTTTAACAAATCCACATGAGACAATATCAGTTCCAAAATCTGGATCAATAATTTGAGACAAGGCTTTTAGTACATCATTCTCAGCTGCTCTGGTTGACACTGCAGAGCCACCAGCTAAAGATAAGCAGAGAAAAAGGTAAGATACATAAAAAGAAAAAGAAACAAAAAAGGCAAAATTAGTTATGTATCAAGATAAACAGAACTATGGCAGGCAAATCAGGTTTCTTACATAAAAGAAAAAAATTCCTCCTTACATACACCATATTGTTGCGTGGCCTAAAATGCAACAACTTTTCGATATAGATGTGAAGGAAATATTGTGTAGTGCGTACTGAAGACTTCAATATGGGTAAAGCAATCAAGACATTCTTCTGCAGAATCTATCAGCCTCCAGGAAGTTCTCTTTACAGAAGAATTTATCACTTAAACATATCTAAAATTCCAGTCCAGTGCAATAGAGACCATATAAATATAAAAAATTTCATTTTTTATGTAGTCAAGTAAGTTACTAAGATAATGAAAACTTAACATTGCTCCTTGTTAGTATATGATTCTGAAATATAACATTAAAAATAATCAGGGGCTAATTACTGCCAACTATTTAGGCTCAGACAATGCCACTAATCAAGTTGCACCTCACAGTTAAGAACCTTAAACATCTTCAACTCAGTTCAGTGAACAAAGTAATAAGCTTTCTTTGTTGCTTAACTTAGATAAGATAAAAGATCACCTTCAACGGAAGCAGCTTTAGTGGTGCCACAGCTCAAAATGGAAGGTTTACGTAATCCCCAATAAGACCCTTCCAGTTTTGGAGGCTGAAAACAACAGTTGGTAGGTGATAATTGAAGACATTTCTCAGGTGAAAGTAAAGCTGCAAGGACACCATAATTCAAGTAAGTAATGTGTACAATTAAGTCAGGAAGAAGAGAGTGAGGAGTCGAAAAGATTACCGGCTATAGATGCTGATTTTGAGGTTTGAAACGAGAGGTGTGACCAGCATGGAGAATGAAGAATTTGCATGGTAAGAGTGAGAGAGAGTTGAGTTTTGCAAGAACTCTGTGAACCTCACGTTTCGGTGTTCTTGTGAGATAATAATCAAATCAAATATCATTCAAACTCCAAATCCGCTTTACCAAAACGGTTCGTTTTGCCATTTTATATTTTATAAGCATACTTCTCCGTATTCTTTACAAATGAGTAATATTACTTTAGTCGGAAAATTAAATCATATACATAGATAAAAATTATATAAAAATTATAAAAAATAATAATTATATATTATATTTTTTGTCTGTTTGTATGAATAAATTATATGATTCAATTATAAACATAATATTATTTCTTTATAAATATCTTGAATTCTTGATAACTTAAAATTGAGAATAACATTATATATACAAATTATTCTTAATTGAGTAACATTATGCTTACAACAAATCATATAAATAAACAAAAAACATAATAAAATAGTTATTTTATATAAGTTTTGTATAATATTTATTTTGTTTGTACAACTCGATTGTAAGCATAATATTATTCTGATTTATATCACTTATCTTTAATTTTAAGTTGTTCAAATATATTATATAAAATCTCTTAGTAAAAATTAATTATTTAAATTTTGTAATGACAAACAAAAATAGAGAGAGAATTGAAGCAGAAAATAATTGATGAAATTATGTCATTTGCATCAATAAGATAAAATGTTTTCGGACATCCCACTTTAACCTTGATGAATTAGTGAAATGCTGACAAAGCATAAACAGATGAACCTCTTGTTCACCCAAATATATGCAAGTGATAGGCAACAACAGAATGCAACAAAGTAAGTATCTGTGAGTGACCAATTCATGTACCCTTCTTTGCATTAAAGAAGGCGACAAAAAAAGTATTCATGCTCCAATGTATTTCCGATAATTTAGGAAATTGAAAATGAATTCCAGAATGTAATTCTTAACTTCAGAAGGCCTCCCATGTCTCCGCAATCAGCAACGCGAATCTTTTGGCTGGACAAACTTGTCCATAATACAAATGAATCACTTCTGACAGTGATTATGAAAAAATGCCTGTACAAGCAACAGTGAAACAATCAGAGGTAATTTTTTTCTTTGCAAGGAAAGAATAATCATGTAGTAGAAAGCAATCCTGAGTCTTAGAATGCCCTCTCCTAATCTAATGCCACAGCTTACTACAGAACCCATTCCGAGGCCTCTTGCTCGATACAATATCTGAAAATGAGTCAACCAATTGTCCTGCTAAGCTACTTGGATCATCAATCAGAGTTTGAATAAAAGTATTAACCACCCTACGTTCTTGCTCTGTTGATCTTAAACTAAACCATGTTAGTAATTTCAACCTAAAATCTTGGTTAATATGACGTTCACATTCTAGCCATCGAATTATCTTGACACAGTACTCGAAGTTTTCATCTAAGCAACCTGAACCATCAGAAATGCGGAATGGAGAACCATTAATCAGAGTGCTATTGCAGTCATGTGGCTCTTCATTTGAGGGTGCCGACCTTTTCCTGCACAACTCTGCCCGGGAATCAACAGCAGGCACTTCTCCAGCTGGCCCATGGGTCCAGGTCTGGGAGTCACCACTACCATGAGATCTTGCTAATTGGTTTTTCTCTATGTCATGAGAAGCAGCATCATCATCTGCTTCAACAGCTTGCTCAAAAGTGCATCCATTATCTTCATCTCTTGAGGACTCAAATGGAGGTGTTAGTTCTTCATTCAAATCAGGGACTGAAACAACATTTAAGTCAAGCCCACGTGAAATTGACGGCAACGGATCTTCTTCAGGAGTTTCAGGCTTGACCACTTTGTTTGCTCCACAGCACTTTTCTATGTCAGCACTGCAAAACCCTTCAAGGCATCCTTGTTCTTGAGCCCAGGCCAGACGCAAGATCTTTCCAAGGTCTCGAACCTTGAACCCAGAACTTACTCCCATTGTCATTTTGGATTCTCTCTCAGCATTAGAACAACTTCCTTCAACAAGGGTATTTGCCTTCTTATGATTCACAGCTATTGTTGAATTAGGGTTCTTGTGAATTATCTCCACACTCTTGGTGAAACACTTAGCCTCTGAATGACCCATGTCACCTGCATCTGTATAGGAAACAATCCGAAAACTGTATTCTGTGCAGGGCTGCAGATTGGAAATCAAAATCCTTCTCTGAGCCCTTGGAAAAACACAAAGAGGCTCTTTTGTGTGCATGTCTTCTCTACTCTTGCAATACCAGAGTTTGTAACCTTTAATATCATCAGATGATACGTTTGACAGTTCAATCAAAATAATAACAACAGAGGAAGATGTCACTTCTTCAAATAAAAACCTGCAAGCAGCAGGAAGTGAATCCTCTGCGCGGGAAACAAGGAAATTTATTATTCCTTTGCTAAAATTGTTATACATATCATTCACAAAAATTATATGAAAAAGAAAAGGGCGGCTACTATGGGTTGTACCTCTGCAATCTGGATTGACATTAGAAATAGATGCCAGCCATTCATCTGCTTTTTCAATAGCAAGACAACAAAGTTTCTGCACATCTCCAGCTACAGAGAGTCTGCTGACAATGACACGTGCCATCTTTGCAGAAATTCCATTCACTGGACCCACCTCTGTTTCTAGCTTGGACTTTGCGTCTTTTATAATATTATGCAGTTCTTTGAACCTTGAAGTCCCATCCAGGAGCCTATAGCTTAAATAAATCCTATAACATAGTACATCAAGTCGACGAGCATCCTTAGCTACAATTAGCTGCTTCTTCCAACATCTGCCATATCAATAAATCACACCACAAAACTTACATTAAGTTCAAGGTTCGAAAAACCTGTTTCAGGAACACAAGTAACCCACAGTTTCCTCTCTTTTCTAATTTCTTATATTTTTTTGGTTCTATCTCTGGGCAGGATCAGCAAGAGCCATCCATTTTCACTAGGATTTAGTTACAGAGACTGTTAAAATTTTAAAACGGCCATGAAGGTAATGCAAATGCATTTATCAAGCTAAAAAACAGTGAAGACCTTTTCCTTCACATAGTAAATCTTTCAAAAAAATAACAGTGACATTTTAGGGAATAGACAACCAACAGAAAGTTTCTAAGCTCTCAATCACATTAACACCAAATTAGCATAATTTATGAGGTAGATCGCTAAATCAGGCAACCACTTCAAGAAAAGAGAACTCAATTAATAAGAAGACAGGAAAATGAAACAGTGCAACCAGTTAAAGTCAGTGATATAATTGTATCCTTAAGTCAAGGGGTGCAGCAACTACTTACCCAAGTATCCCCGAAACTTTACCACAAGCAGCACAACAATAACTGCCATCTAGCTGCATTAATTGCCCAAGATCAACAACCCCAACCTTTTCACGTTGAAGGGCACACTCTATGTGACAAGATAGTCCACATGAATCCTCTTGACCAGAGTCAGATGTACAAACCAACCAGAGGCTAGGGTCCTTATTGTCATCAAATAAGTGACAGATACAACAAGAACACCTCTTGCAAAATGTGTCATCAATGGACCGAACAGCTCTACAAGCAGAATTTTTACAGATCCATGTGTCTGAACATCCAAAATCTGGAGACTGTTCAGAAGGAGGAGGGAGTCGTATGGGGTTCTCCCCCTTTCTCTGTTGCTTCCTAGAAGGTTGATTGGTGGGACTTGAAGAAACTTTTTTTGAGTCATGCTTCTTAATCGTCTTGTTATTAGTCTTCGGAAGTTCAGCCATTTTGCTTTTTGATGAAGCTGAGTTTTTCTTGTCCTTATCAAAGCAACTTCGAAGAAGTTCCTTCTTTGGTCCAGATTTCAAAAACTCCTGGAGGAGTTCTGGACTTCGTGAAGCATCATCTGAATGCCCAATTTTCTCAGGGGTGCTCTGCACGCTAGAAGAAAGGCTTTGAACACCAGAAACTGTACAGGAAAGAAAACCAAATTAGGTCAGAAATTCTTGGGTAGAAACAGGTATTTAAAGGAAGCTTGAACTAAACAAAGCTCAATTCTAATGTTTAAAGCCAACACATACAAGTTGGTGAAAGAAAAAAACAATGGTAATAAAGCATTTAAGGCATCAATCACTAAAAATGCTATTGCTATCCAGCATCATTGTCAAAAGTCTACATCAGTAAGGCACTTTCTAAGCTTATCTTCCTCATCCCTTCACTCAAACACCATAGTTACTTCATCTTGATTACAGCTATTTTTCAAGAAATCATATCTATTGTGCAATATTTGGTTCCACCACAAGTTTTTCACATAACTTTTGACTTATAGGAATTTCTGAAATATAACTAGAGTTTTTAATGATATGAAGTAGTATCCCACAAATCAATCCAGCTACCGAGTGGTAGATCTATAGGAAACATCCACATAAGTTTCCTGCAGTCATATATACTTGACCAAGAAAGCAAGGGATGTGAAAGCGTTACAGGGTCTCAAATCTGCAACAGGACAATAACATAGAAAGCATTCACTGATGAATAAAAAACCCAATATTATAGGGACGAATCCTCAAATGAAGAAAAGGTGTGTGCTTTTATGTTCCTGTGTACCAGAGAGAGAGAGAATACAGAGATTAGAGAAGAGAACTTCTACATCATTTATGTTTAAATCAGCAGAGACAGGTACAGCCTAATACATTTTACCTAATACCTGTGAGACATCTTGTTCATAACACAATTTAGATATTTAAGAAACCCCAGTAATCTACAGTATTTACTTCATCAACCATGTCTTTAGCCCAGTGGAGATGCTACAGATACCCAGGACAAAATCATGACACAAGATTTCCCAGTTGAGCAAAGCAGCTCTGGAAATTCCTAAGTAATGCAATATGGTGAAATCACTGCAATTACAAGATAGGGCAACTTTACCTCACCCTTCCCCCAGTTATTGGCTTCTTAAGTTACATATCTAGACAGAAAAAGGAAAGAGAAACACAAAAGTAGAAAGGAAGAAACAGTAATATTTTAATGGGGAACAAAAAGCTTATACCAAGGAATGTAAATGGTGCGCAATGAAGATATTAGCCTTACACAGGATATGTTGAATGCTCAACAACTGAAATCATAAACAAACAAAAACACATAATTGGATCAATGGGGGAAACTTGTTCCTATAGTCAGCACAATTTCTGTTAAGCGCATAAGCAAATTCCTAATGTAATTGT
>WYDK02118171.1:1182592-1200731 GCA_009867345.2 Toxicodendron radicans
GCCACTCACTTCTAACTACTCTTATAATTCAGTTTGTTGAGATATTAAGGTCGTTTTCCTATTTGTTTTCATGAAAATTTATATATGTTTAAGAAAAGCTATTTAAAATAGAAATTATGAAAGTAATAAAATAAAATCTCTACTAAGAGTAGAATATCTCATGTATCACTTATAAATATAGGGGAGATAACTAATTCAAGATTATAAGACAATGTGAGAATACATAGGGAACGTGATGTGAGGGCAAGTAACATATCACTGGGTAATCACCACTGGGTGTCCGAGCAGGTAATTAGGACTCTTAGATATATTACTAAAGAGAACTTGAATTTGATCTACCTCAGTTGCTAATAGAGGTGACCACTAAAAGTTTACACGGTCGTTAACTTTAAGGTTTTGGGAGATTAGTCGAGGTGCGTACAAGCTAGGCCGAACACCCCCGATCATAAAAAAAATATATATATATCATGGGGTGAGTATAGAAATTAAGTTTATTTTCACTTTATTAATTAGGTTTTGGGTTAGGTATTGATTTATGGTATGAGTACTCTTGTATATTTGTGCTATAGTAGATTTTTCCCTAAAAATATCATGGGGTGAGTGTAGAAATTAGGTTTGTTTTCACGTTATTAATTAGCCATTGGGTTAGGTATTGATTTATGGCAGGAGTACTCTTACATATCTGTGTTATATTAGAATTTTCTCTATTTTGTCATATAGACAAGTTATATAGAACCACGTAAACATTATTCGTGTCTCTTTGTGTGACGTGATTTATATTCTTATGTTATTTATTTCGATATTTGTTTTTCCATATTGTGCAATCTCCTAACAGACTTGATGCTTTAATTTTTTTTTTTATAAAATTATATAAAAGTTCATATGGGAGCTTTTATTTAATCACCCATAGAGTTTGTTATCAACAGATTTTGGTCGTATACCAATAATAATAATCACGCATAAATTCGTATATAGAAATGATCCAAGTTAGTTAAATTGTAAAATAAAATAACGTAGCCCGAAAGCCAGAAATAAGAATAAGAGTAATTAGAGCCTAAAATGGTCTTCTTAGTTTGAGTCTCTATGACTGCTAAGAGGGATGACTACTGAATGTTTACGCGAACATAAATTTGAGGACTCCAAAAATTAATTAAGGTGTGTACAAACGGATCCGGACACTCCACTGATAAGAGTAGAGCCTAAAATTACCTAACTCATGGAACATAGGTTGTGGGTTTAGCCACTTTTATTTAAACCTGCCAACTAAAGGTTAATTAAAATGAAAGGAAAAAAAGTTTGAAATTAATTGCAGTGAACTGCCAAAAGACTACTCATGTTATATTACAATTTTAAATTGGAGTTATTTATTTAATTGGTGAGCACCACCGTAACGTTGACTTGAATTAAATTTAAGTGAAAATGACAGCACTGTTTAGTTAGTTGGTCAAGTTTATCCAAATCCATGAGCTTAATGAATCTCACAAAGATAATAAGAAATCAGCATGGTCAAAGTCTGAAAAAGGGAATCAAATCCAGCTTCCAAACAATTAATTTATAATGCCTCTATGGGGAATCTGAACCATTCCCAGATTTAATTCCGTAGTAGTTGTAGAAATAAACAAACGAATTCAAAGATATAATGCCAACTACCAAAAAATCTACAAAACAAAATGACTAATGGTCAGATTAGTGCTTCTTACATACTATTGTGTATATGATGAAGATTGGTAAGAGGACACTGGTGCGGAACTATAATCATACGCACCATAGCCAGTCTGTGAACTATAAGAACCACTGGCTCTGAACCCAGCAGCACCTATATTGTCTACTGGGAGTGAGTAGTGTTGTTGCGGGATGGCGGCAGGACTTTGAGCATGGGGCACACCATAAGTTGATCCATATTGAGCAGCAGTAGCGCCTTCATAGACAGTTTGGTTAGGATAGTTGTATGGGGTAGAATATCTTGCCGCCGGGCTATGCGGTGTAGGTGGGGCTGGGTTCCTGCGACCAAAAGATTGGTAAGCATTTGCAAACTTGGCTGCTTTAGCTGGCCGGAAGGCAGGTGGTCCACTGCCGCGGCTACTACTAGAACCATGGCCTCGCTTATTTTGGGGTTTGCTATTGGTTGCTGAACTCTTCTTTCTTTCTGCCTTGCTCTTTTCAAGCTGAGCAGCTCGCTTCCTTAAACTATCAACGGAGAACTCTGATTCAAGCTTATGGTCTTCTACGCATTTGATGATGGCTTTAATGGAATTCAATTCCACATTGCTAGACTCCTCCTGGAAGTACAATAGTTAATAGATACAAAGAAATCATAATATATTGGTTCTATTGCATGTAATGGTTAATTCAAAAACAGAAGGTAAAAGTTCACAAACTGTCGCCGCATTGCTATAATTGTAATTCTTCAATATGGTTGTAGCATTCTTTTTTGAATTCCGGAGATAGGACTTGAGCAGAGAAACGGGAGGAAATCTTTCAGTTAAGCCAGATTCAGACGCAAAATAAACTGCCTCTACCTCTTTACCACTTTTCACTAGTTCATCGATTATATCTGCAAAATTCATAGATTTCTTCAATCAACTTGGCCAATTGATAAAATTCTGATACAATAGACAAATGCAACCAATCATAAAACAAAAAACCAGAGAATTCATGTTTTCGTTTTGTTCATCTTTTCTTAATAATAGCAGTTCCTTTAAAGCATTTTATATTATATTATCCCTCATGAGATAGTCTAGTTGGTTAGATTTCTTGTGGTGAACGAAAGAGTCTAGAGATAAAAATTCCCCTGCCAATTTCGAAGGTGGATTGGTTTAATTTGAGTTTGCAAGAGAAAAGGGGGAGATGGCGCACATGGTAAAGGAAAAAAAATACTGGCTGCAGTTAAAAATTAATGCCAAGAAACAAATATATTATTATATTATATAAAGTAATCAGAAAGGGTAAAAGAGATGGAGATAGAAATACCAATCAAATAGGGTAAAACAATTCATTCAGCCAACTCCAACAAACTTAGCATTGAGACTCAATTAAGTTGAGTTAACAACAAATTAAAGTGACCTCTGAAACCCAATATCACATAGATCATTATTTTTCGTATTATTTCATTTTGCCCTCAAGTACACATTAATTCTGAAAATATGAATCCTATAATCTAAAATAAAAAGACATGCTCAACGTATTGCAATGATCTACACCATCAACACACATCTTTGATCCTTGGGGAGGGTACAGAAGTAGATACTAAGTAACAAAAGAGGGTATAGAGACCACATAATGAGGTACATATTTTATTTAAAATCAGAGCAAATGCAACTTCACAAATAGCAAATGAGAGTCCTAGTTTCTAAAAATCGGACCTCTAAAAAATATTAAAATGTGTGGACTGTGAACTCATGCATATTTCGAGAAGGTATACAACATGAATTACAGAGTCACTACTTCTAAGATTATGTGGTAGTAAGAGTTTGTCCATTCATATTGATGTTATACTGCAACTGAGAGAAAGTAAAAAATTCAGATATATATTCTCATATATGCGAGTATAATATATGTATACATATATGCAAGCATGGGATGATATAAACATTTGAAAGAGAACAAATGTGTGTATCTTCCCAAAATAAGAATTAGCTAAATGTTTCACCAGCTGCATTCATGATAGAAATTATAAAGACAATGATAAGCTAAACATATATAAAGTCTCAGAGTACTAATAGTTTTTCCAAGACATCAACAAGATGTAAAAATAATCCTAGCTTCACCAAATACCCTTCACAGTTGAAAGTAACAGAGGTAGTAAAGTAAGTAACACATCCTAGTTCGAACTCAAGCTATAGCCACTCTTACTTCACACCAACAACAAAATCATGTCATGAGGACAACAACTCCTGCACATTTTATACGATGCTACATGCATTCACATGAATACATGAATCACATATGCCAAAGTGGATATAATAGTGTGCCCATTATTTTCAATCTAAAGTACCAAGGAAAATTTCAAAGAAAACACACTGTTGAAAACTCAATTTTCTGCTGCATCATTACATGGAATATCTAGGAAAGAACTTCCAGAACAAGCCCACTTTCACCAACAACAAAGCAGGCAGAAGAAAATGCACCATTGTGCATTCAAATATGATTCTTAGGCTACTGAGAACACTACAATATTGATCCTCTCATCGGACTAGTAAGTATTAAAAGATATCTTATTCTCAGATTTGTCTACCTCAGGAAATTTGAACAGCTACATTGGATTTCACAGTCATATAAAGAAAGTTTTCATCCTTTACAAGAAACATAAATAGCAGTTTATAAAGAAATATTCATTTCACTCCACATAACTCTTTTCTTCAAAGTTATAAAGAACAAACCTCCCAGTTTCTCCCCGAAACCTAAACATGCCGAAAGCTTAGCCATATCCCTTCTGGAGGCAAAATCCAAAACCAATTTCCTAAGAAACTCATTATCAAACCTCGAACTCAACCCAAAACCCACCACCATTTGCAAAAACATAACAGCCTCCGCGGGACCCAATTCAGTATCAAACATTTGCTCCTTCCACCCCTCCAAAATCCCCGCCGCTCTCTCGACCACGCTTCTCGCAAACTCGGGCCCCACAGCCCTTTTACCGTTATTACCTTCCGGAAACATGGCTTGAACCAGCATTCCACAAGCCCACCTTTTATCCGTAACCCCAACTTTATCCATCTTCTGAACTAAAAACTCCTCCACGGCGTCTAGGAGCAGTCTCGGCGGGTCCACGGACTCCGTAATTGCCCCAGAAATCTCAGCGCGCAACGACATGGATTCCTTTCGTTTGGAGATGATGAATTTTAATAGTCCAGAGAAGTCCATTTTACGACACAAGGACTTCAAGGTCTCGGATAGTTCGGTGGATTTGGCGGGTTTTTGGAACTCGGCCAAGGCGGCTTCTTTTTGGTTGTTGAGGAGAGCGACGGCGGCTGACTTGCGTTCGGGGATTGAGTTCTCGCGTTGGCTGAGGGATTGTAGAGTTTCACTGGAGGTGGATTCTAAAGAGAGGAATTTCGATTCAAGGGATTTGGACTTATAGGCAAGGGACTCTTGGAGGGAACTGAAATGGGAGGTTAGGGTTTTAAATAACTGAGTGCATGAGGAAAGAATCGTTCTTTGTGCCTCCAAGTCGTCGAAGAATTGCTTCACTCTGTCTGTTTTGATCGATAACTCAGCCGCCATTATAAGATTCTTTAGTGAAAGCTTTAATGGTATACAAAAACCTCAAACCCTAAGAGAAGAAATGAAGAAGATATTTACCGGTAGTGTTTGTTGTTTGTGATTCCTTTCTGCCTTAATTTTCTGGCGTCATTCTACCAGGAAGAACGCTCTGTGAAGTATGACCAAAAGCAACGGTGTCGTTTAGGATTGCAAAGCATAAAAACGATGTCGTATTAACGATGCCATTTTTTTCCACTTTTAACCTCATTAATTGTGAGACGGTGAAACGCGCTTAAACGTTCATGATAATATTAAAATTTACAGCTTCTCAAACGTTAAATCTTTGCTACTACTAATCGTTTCATTTGTAATCATAATCGATAAAAGAAGATGGGACAGTTATGGAGTTGAGTTTACTGGTTTGGTAGTTAACTGTATTTGTCTCCTCTATTAATCATCAAACAGAGACAAGAACTCATGCTACAGGTATTGTCCTTTTTGTCACATTTTAACAAAAGCTTTACCAGACTAAACATGACTTCACTGGTACTGGACCTCAGTGATTCTTGAGACTGATGGATTGAGCTGAATCTGGTAGATGTGGCAATAAATACAATGACAAAATTCGAGAGTGGAGAGAGTTTATATATATGGTTTTTGGGAGCATGAATTGAGCTTAATGTCCGATTTTGTCCCGATGCTAAACCTCCTCCTGTGCTGTTGAAGAACAACTTCTTTTTCAGTACTTCTATTCACTCAAATTTCTGGTTGAAATACGGTAGACCCTTTAGAATATTCCTTCTAAGCATCATCAATATTCTTGAGCTGATCTCTTCTGGATATCTATGACATAAATGTTATTTAAATGATAATGATACATACTTTCTTGCACGCATTAGAAGATCAGTTTGCTGGCTTCTTGTTATAGATGGCAAGTGATCATCTAACTTCTTCATACTGAAAATGACTATTAATTTCAGAAATAATTTCATGTTTCAGCAAAAAATGCCCAGACAAATCATGCTCAATGCTCTTTCAAATCATGAAACTGAATAAATCTACATCTTCATGCGTATAGAACACATATAATTGTAAATTTTCTGTAGCTTAAAAGACATTCAACAAATCATATTCATAGGACTGTTGTCGCCAGCATGAGTCATACATCTGGCGATGGTAAATTGCCAAATCTCTATTGATAAAAAGGTAATCAAGCCGACCAGTTTCACAGCATAAACTTGAAAAGTGGTGGTCAAAACAAGCCTTGACAGTGCATCCATTTGCGTGCTTTTACACGAGTGCTCACTTCACAAGCTTCTTAAACGTGAATTTCACAGTTCTTTAATTATGTTTTGATATATTCGCTAACCATTATTTTCAAGAAAAAGACGTTTTATTTTTTTATTCTCCATTTTGGATCAACTTGGCTCAAATGAACAGCAGCTTCCAGATTCCACGAGAACACAGAAAAGCTTAGATGTAAAAAATTAAAGGCTCTCTCACTCTAACTGAAGCATTTTTCATCTTGGTGGCAAACAAAGTAAAAGGACTTGAAATATCAAGCTTTCTTATCTTATATTCTAATTGGATAAGCAAGAACACTGAGTTGCAAGTTTGTTCCTTATCTCTGGTTTTTAATCTTTCCCTCCTCTCCTTTTACCATAGTTTTACATCAAACCAAAAAGGGAAAAATGATAAATTAAGATGCAAGCTAGAGAAAACTTTACAAATTAGATAGAAGATCCTAGTCAATAGAGCATCTTTGCACGCACTACAGAGAGAAATTAATACTTAAAACACTAATGAAAAAGCTTTGTGTAATCAAGTAACAATGATATTTATACACAAGATACAAACTAAACCAAGTATAGGAATCGGGACAGTTGTTTATATCTTCCATCACATCTCTGTTTTCTTTAGAAAGATCCTGGAAGGATCAGCAAAACGCACAGAGAATGATCTGGAGAGATTATCAGGCTCTTCCCATGCAAACCCTTGATCAAAATTCTGTGAGTAAGTGTAGGGATCATAAGGAACCTGCAAAGGAGATACAGACTCAAACATCTTCTTCTTCTCTTTCTTAAACTTCATCCACAGAACTTTCCACCTTAACTTGGTTAATCCAGAGGTAGAAGATGAGTTCACAGGCCTAATCTCGTCATAACTCTGCCCCAATCGAATGGCTCTATTGTCTGTGTCCGAGTTGCACCAGCAGTTTCTGATATCCATTACCGCACAAGAGCGAGGGAGGTAGTTAATTGCTGGTGAAGTTTGGGGCCCCAATCAGAGAATGAAATGGCATATGGGGGCGTAACATAAATGCAAATGGACTAGGCTCCTGTCCTGTAGAAGAGTGATAAATTCGAATGGTCTAAGTTGGGTGGCTAATAGCTATTAATATCAAAGTTTAAAGAGAGTTTCAAGTCGTTTACTTAATTTGATCAAAATAAACCAGTCATAACTTTGAAAAGTGGAAGGCTGATTATAGTAAACCAACACATCTTGACATGAAAGGTTGATTATAGTAAACTTATATAGAATAACGTAAGGATGTGGTGTAAATGTAGTATTACTCTTTTCTCATTTACTTCTGCCTATAAAGTGGATCCCATCATATACTTTAATACATGCATGTGATGCACGTGACTGCACAGTTTCTGCTTTGAAGCTGCGTCATTCTATACAACCACACCCATGGGTGTGGTTCTTTAACCTAAATTTATAAACCCTTTCGGCTGCCATTCTTCTAACGTTTTAAGAACCAGACAGAAAAAAATAAAACTAGCTCATTCATCAGTTTTCTAGGTATGTACAGCATGTTTATTTCCCTATAATCAAAACCGTTTGCCCATATGCAAGTCTGAATATAGTCAACATAAATCTTACAAAGATTTCTTTATAATTACGACAGAAAATGAAGGAGATAATACATACAAAAAATCAATAACCACGCATGTCATGCACAACTGCACAACCTCATTCCATTGAGCAGGATGTTTTCAATGGGAAAATGATACTGTAATAAAATCAGTTGCGCCTGAAACATAATTGATAGCAATTGCAGGGTTTCAGCATTATTATTTTTGTCATACACATTCAGTGTAGACCTAAGAAAGGATTTGTCATTCGACTACATCAGCATAACAAAAATTACATTTTTTTAACTTCTTTCTAATATCAAGACTAAAGATTATCAAGAGGTTAAATCATTAATTTAAGTTGATATGACAAGCAACCTAGAAATTTTCGTTTTAGTTGTAATATTAACCGGGTTCATGTAGTTCAAATTGAAAGTTGGTTACAGGAGAGATTTATGTGTTTAATGTGTTCTTACGTCGCTTGTATATACAACCAATTAATCACAATTAATCACAATACGAATGCATATCAAGCATGTTGATATGATACCCTCATAATTATTTGGTTGTAAGTGCGACCATAGTAAATTTTTTTTTTCACGCATACATGCACCCAATGCTCAAAGCAACCAGCTCAAATTGTAAAGGAATGCCTCAACATATTTCTTACACAGAAAGTTCCGACAATTTACATTTTCCCAATAGATTACAGCTATGGTAGTCACGTGAGATATTTATGGTAACTCCCTGAACTCTCTCAAATCTGTAGTGATACAACAGAACCTCTTCAAACTTCAACTGCATAAGAGGTCAATGTCATCAATATGATGAGAGTAAAGTCTTCTGGAACCAATATTAAAAAGATGGCTCCGGCACTGTATAAACTCCGCCACGAGTCTGGATTTTCAAACAGCGCCATTTCAAGTTTCTCAATATATCTCCACAAAGGTTATCTCTACATGACAGCAACAGCTTTTCTCTCTGCATAGTATAGAACTTTTAGTTTACTCCAAAAGGACTGCCAATGCCTTTCTTAGGCATTCCAACAACCTGTAAAATCTTAAAATGATGGTACAAAGTCAAAATCCCTCTCATACATATACAGCATAAAACAATATTTATGGATAAAATATACAGTATCTAAATGCAGCCATGCAGCTAAATCAAACCAAAAGGCATTATTGCAGGGACAATCTCCACATAAAAAGGAACGTGAAAGATTTCTTATGCCAGGCAGATTCATCAGCATCTTAACAACCATAAGATGTAGGATTTGCTTATCTCTGAGGATAAACTCCAAAACTGAACCAAGATAATATGGGCATTGAATATTGATAGAATCATTTTGCAAGAAAGTTGCAATGTAATATCAACCTACAATAATCTTCATAAAGGGAAAATTTTTCCAATTGCATTCAAATAAATAAGTATTTCTCATGTGTTTGCAAGCACAGAGATGCAAAGATAATAACTGGTTGATTTAATCCTCCACTGGTTTTGATTATATGTTTTACGCAATAAGCTAAGCGGGCTTGGCTTTAGAATTTTTTTCATCTAAGCCATACAGCAACTGATTCACATATTACAACTAAGCAAAGAAACACACTAACAGACACTTCATGCGGCAAAAAGATTTGGAAATGATCATATGATATGCCATGCTGTCTGCATTAGTGCAACTACAATTGTAAGCACAACATACAATTCATATCATCAAACAACAGAACAAGAAACGGTTCAGATGCAGTAACACAAGAAAAGCTCATGATCAAATCTGTAAAGGCCCCATAACAAATGAGAATATGAAATATCTAGTGTGGGGTTAGACTGGAATATCTACCTGCATTTGATTTACAGGTGTGTTTTCTCCTTCCAAATCCAGAAATCAAGATACCGTTCTCCCATAGCAGATGGATGCAATATACAGATTCTTTGACCACTTGTCCTGCCATACAGACAAGAACAGAAAATCATTATTATCTATAACATGAAACCAATCATTTTCACTACAAATACTGAACAGAAATTCCAACTGTAACTTTTTGAAAAGTTTCAATACTGTAAACACAGAAAAAAATCATTATAATGCCTGAAGACTAAGACCCTCAGCGCCCACTAAATTGTTCAAAAAGGGATCTCAATGAATTATCATGAGTACTTGTGCAATTATGCAATTATTTGGAGCAAAAACCACTTTTATAAGGTTGTTTTACTCCCCAAATTATTACATTCCATCAACTGAAAGAAAAAAAAAATTTAAAAGATCATTGCACCACCTTGCTCCAGATAGCAATTACTGTTTGAACCATCCAAAAATATGAAACTATTTATGAAGATAGCAACACAGGGACTCCATGCATAGTAAACAAATAAAGATATGACTTAAGATGTGGACACAAATTTCCAACCACTAATCAGCGTAACTCAAAGGTACACAATATTGTTCAGTTGGCAACAGTAAAATCACTCTTTAAACTTCAATGAAAGTAGGTAGCACCAAAATTATAACTAAATTAGCATAGCTTGGTCTCAATTAAAGGGGAAAGGACAATATTTTTCCAAAAACCCTATCAACAAAACTAGAGTATCCTTGGTTTGCACTTCCACCTCAAAGTAATTTGATATCTGAAACCAAAAGGTATTATGATTTTGTAGGATGGGTAGACTAGGGGTGGATAAAAAAACCATGAAACAGTACCAAACCATGATACCGTACAGTACAGTGACAAAAAAACCGTTCCATTCTTTTTTCTAAGAACCATACGGCATGGTAAGATTTTTGGCTATTGGTTTACTCGAACAGAACCTTTTATCTTTTTGCCTTTTAATTTTTTTCAAAATACCCCCTGAAATTGCCGAAACCCCCCAAGAAAATATAATAAAAACCCTAAAAATATTATAAAAAAACCTTAAAAATATCAAAAAACCCCCACTAAAAAACCAATGAACCAAACACCAATTTTTTCGGTTCAGTTCTTAAACTTACGTGGTATGCTACGGTACGGTTTTTTTTTAACAAATTTTTTGGTGTGATATGCGTTGGCCAAAATATCATACCATGCTGCATTTGTCCACCCCTAAGGGAGACCAAGAATATTTTTGTATGCATCATTTTTTATGACAAGCTCCACCAAAATAAATTTACTAGCCTTAACCCTCAACAAGCAACTTTTGGAAAAAAACATATCTCAGGAATTGTGTCAATTTTAGAAGAAGTTTCAAAAACATACATATAAAGCACACAAACAAACTAACATAAAACCAAAGAATATAGCACCAAATCATCTCAAACTGTAATGTAAACGCTCCCCAGAAAAACACTGTCCCAGAAATGAAAATGTGGGATTATCCAATTTAGATGTACCTTGACATGGGTACAAGGAAAAGCAGAAGTCCGCAGAGTTTCTTGCATTATATCTTGTGATTTTCTCTTGGATGCACTAAGTATAAATGCAGATTGATCTTCTGTAGAGGCAGTTGCGGTAATTCTATATCCATTTTCCCATCTTCTATGGATCCCTTCACTAGGATAAAGGAAATCAAGCTCAACAACCTGATAACAGAATACAAAAGATGTAAGTGCCTTATGCAATATTCCATCAGACAAGAGTACAACAGATGAAAATTGAACCACCTGATTAGAATAACCGGCATTTCTGGACATGACAATTCCCCATTTGCTACCTGCTGTAGTCATAGAGGTTACAGAGAAGCCTTCTCTCCACTTCTTATTGATCCATTTAAAAGGAAATACATCACTAACTTTGTAGGACTGTTGAGTATAAGGCGTACCTTCAGAAGCAAGAGGAGAAAGGATATATTAGCAGCCTAGACTATAAGCATTGACCAGCTAAACATCAATTGCAAGATGAAGGAACCAGAAACTGGTCAATCAATTTGAAGACTCTGTCAAAATGATTTATCTGAATTAAGCTTCCTTATCTATGGCATCATCTTCCCACTAATTCTACTTAATATATTGTTTTAAGTCCAACTCACAAGAAGATACTTCTTTATGGTGCATAAGTAGATTCTGCTAAAGAAGTGCTATCCAGCAAGAAGTCAAAACCTTAAACCAATTTATGAAAAAAAAAAGCCCATTGAAAAATATTGATCATGCAACATGTAAATGTCCTCAGAATTCCACTTATCACATCTAGAAATTTATGAATCAGAGTGCAATTTGTGCCATGCAAACATGGAATGCTTAAGTCTTGAGCTAATTCAAGCGGCTTTAGTGGGGTATAGAAAGGCACCAGCCCAATGCCAACAGCAAATGAGGTCTAATCATGAATATCACATCTAGAAATCTCAGAATCAAAGTGCAACTTTTGCCATGCAAACATGGAACAGTTACATCCAAGCTGATTCAAGTGGCTTTAGCAATCCATAAGGACACCAGCCCCAATGGCATAGCAAATTTGTTCTGATCATGAAAACAAATTTAGAGTACCAAACTTTACTATCTCAGATGTCGGATTGAATATGAATGCATGAAAATAAAACAAAGAGACAAATATAGGAAAAACTTGGTAAATTTCTATTACCCTTTGACATAACCACCAAGGCACTACCATTACATGCGCCGGCAACTGAAGTGATGTAGTAATTCTTTTCCCACTGTTCCATTATCCACTCCTGATGAAAATAATTAGGATAGAAGAAATGAACTTGCTGAATGATTAAAGTAGTACTAAAAGGTGGGTAAAGAGTTTTTAGTAATACCAACCTTGTGCAGGAAACTTCGAGATAATTCATAAACCTGGGAAGAAAACCCTGTTCCTGCATCCATAACAATCGCCCACAAATTTTTGGATGAAGCTACGGAGCTAATGTACAAACCATCTTCCTTGCCCTTTTCCGCATGTTGGTGAAGTCTCGAATCCAGAACATTATAGTGGTACCTGCATTAAGATTGTCCATAACTAATGACACACGAACAACACTCTAGTAGTAACAACGATAATTAGAAACAAAAATCTAAGGAAAATGAATATAATTGGCCACTGCCTTTCTATTTCTTCTTCTTTCTTTTTGAAAAAAAAAATAAAATATATATATATATATAAATAAGGATATTAACTTAGGTCACTAGTGACACCAAAAGCCTTTATCAATTAAACTGAGCAATACGCCAATACCTTTCCACATCTCTCACCAGCATCATCTAAAAATTTTCCATTAAGCCTTGTTCATTGGTACAGATTATGAACTGAGAAATTTCTAGATTCATCTTCACTGACTTGGTAGAGAGATTAGGGGCTCTACATGCTATAAACCAAAATTGTATTGCATCCTTTACCTTTGCTTCATTGGTGTTCTCGAATTGTAGACAGAGATCCACTGAGAAGCAGGAAAACCCAAACGAACTTTCTTCTTAAGCTGTCCACCATCTTCCAAATCAGCAGGCAATCTTCCCCTTTTTTCACCCACCTAAAGAGCATAAAAGATCAATAAATATTTAAGGGGAAACCATGTATAATAGAAAAAATAACAAGTCAACTTAGATGCCTGGAAACAACCTTCAAAGCTCCTTCAGTTTTGATAGGTCGCAACAATACATTGGAGCCTAAGCTATTGTGGAAAAGGGAAATAAGCTTTGCATAGTTGGGTTCTTCATCGAATTTCATGTTGGTCACCATCTCAAGAAATTGCTGAAAAGGAGGAGGACACAAGCAGCAAAGCATCTCCGGAGAAGTTCCCATTTTCTTCTTACAAACAAGGAATCCCCTATTTTCTCCCTGCATAAAAAAAAAGGCACAGTGGAATATCTTATAAACAGATTAACACTCAGCAGTCAAAAGCTAGCAAATTGCATTAGAAATACATAAACAGTTGAATCAACTCACAGTGAATCCTTGCCAAGGAAGTTTTCCTCTGAGAAGGAATACAAGGGTATAGGCCAATGACTCAAGGTCATCCCTTCGACTTCCTACCCTACCTAGATGAGCATGCACACTTGCATAGCGTACGGTTCCCCTGTAACAAGTATAACATATTTCTCGCTGTTACAACATACAATGTTTTTGAGCATTTAATCATAAGGAAGATAAACCAGGAAAAATAAGTCCTAGCTGTCCACTAAGGCATAACTAGAAGACATTATCATACGATATGTAAGATATGAAACATGCAAATGAAGTTAAACTACTTCCATGACCTGATCAGCCACTGTATTAAAAGAACAAGCTTATGCCCCAGTTGGGATCCTGTAATTACCTGAAAACATCAGGTTTTTGATCATAATCTACATGACGTCCAGAAGCTGTATCTTTCCATCTTGAAGCTGAAGTAGACACGATATTAGACCAGTTATAACATTCTACAATTATCCATGACAGAAAATACAGAAGTTCCATAAGCCATTAAGTGTGCTTCAAAACTTGATTGCAAGAGAAGCCATACCCAAACCAAGATCAATCAGATACAACTTCTTCTCATCAGGTGTTCCAGGCTGGCCAAGCAAAAAGTTCTCCGGCTTAACATCTCCATGTACAAAACTGAGGTAGAAACCAACAAATTGTGGACAAGATACAATAAAAGCATGAAGGAAAAACACCCACAGAACATAACAATTTCAAGGTACCCTCTGAGGTGAAGCTGCTGTAGAATTGATATTGCCTCCACTGCTATACAAGCCACCATCTCTTCAGACAGCCTGTATCAGGAGCAGAGAAAATGAGAAATAAGAAAGTGTCAATCAGAAGAACTTCGAAACTAAAGGCAGAACGTAGCTTTGGTAACTACAATAATAATTTTTTTATTAAAAAGAGAAGAGGATTATAATTGCTTCATACATCTGGTTGTTAGTGTTCCAAACATCCCATAGACTTGGGCCCAGCATATCCATGACCTGAATTCACAGATCCCCCAAAAAGATTAGTACAAAAAGACAAGGAAGATCATCCATGAGGGTGATAAGAAAAAAAATCTTCAAACTATAACCATGAAATGTAAAAGAAGCATAAATTGCAAACCCACCAGGATATAGTAGTCTCCCTGCTGACCTTTGTAATGGACCAAAGGAAGTCCATAACAACCATTAAGGGTGCTAAACAGTAATTTTAAAACCGATAGACTAGTTAGGTCATAAAAATCAGAATTCAAAAAATAGTAAGAATGCATTTTTACCTGTATACTTGCCACTCATAAGGAGGGCTAGAGCTGCACCCTTTATTATTTCGATGCTCAAACTTCATAGCAACCTACAAACATAACAGCAGGATGCCATTAACAACAGAATCAACTTCCAAAAAGATTCTAACACAGATTCACCAGAACTGTACACAAGAACAAAACCTCAAAGGCATCAGGCCCAGTTAGCCCTGCACCACCATTCATCCTTTTTCCGACATAAACTTGTCCAAATCCCCCTTTTCCCAGCTTTTTCTCTACCTTGTACACAGGGGAGTTGCCAAACTGTATCTGTAGTAGAAATACAGACAGTAGATAAGATAGAAAACTACATAAAGAAATAGGTTGTATTAAATTAAAGCTATAAGGAAATGTGACGTTATTAACCAAAGTTGTCAATGTTTAACAAAAGCCACATAATCTTGGCTAAAAACAGAAATACAGCCTAAGTGCATATAATAATGACTAGAGTTCAGAATATTTGGCACAGAATATGTATACTTTGACTACTGTCACAGTAAGAAGCATATATATAATACTCAGAGCACTGCAAAGAGATCCCATCAAAGTTTTAAAGCTTAATGAAAGAATTAACTACAAAGGCGATGGTTGAGAAAGATAAAATACAAATTCGGGCCAAACAAAAGTGTGCCTTTTACTTTAGAATACGATAGAATCAATAGCTTTTGCATCTACTCTTTTACTTACAAGTGTTCACAACACATCCTCCTGCATTGTGATCTTAATATAAAAATACAAATTAATGATCCAATAACATAAATTATATAATAAGCTTAAAAGAAAATAAAATAAATCATTATTATTAAGTAGGTTTAGTAAATAAATTGAAGAAGAAAAAGAAGAAATATCTCAGAAAGTTGAGGCCTCTAATAATTCAGATAACAGTTAAGCAACCATCGAAAGTAACTACCTTTTCGGGAAGTGGACTCCCTTCCTCCTCAACGGCTAACAACTTCTCAGCCTTTTTCTCAACTACCTGTTTTGCCGGCAAATCCAAACCTGTGCCACCTCGACCATGAACCCCAGCAGCAAAACGCTTGGCATTCTCTTGATTCATTGCTCTAGAACCTCTACCTCTACCCGCTGGGGCTGAATATGGACAAAGAAAAAACCAGCTTAATGGATTTCTTACAAGTTAAATCAAAACAAGGACTTGGGAGTCATACCTCTTCCAGCACCAAGCTGCGGAGTTTGAGCTACACATACATTGTTCTCCTGGCTTTTATTAAGCCTCTTTGATCGACGAATTCCACGTTGCAAATCTGGCATTCTTTTCCCATGCAAAGATTAATCTCAGTCTATCCTTAATCTCCAAGCACGAAGAAATATTAATAACCTATGAATTTACACTATCGAAATACAGATAAGAAAACATTAATAAGAAAAGAAGACCTATCTAATAGTAATTATTCAAATTTAAACTTGTCCAACAGACCTCAAGTTCAGATATTTAGCTAAAATGCTTCCATTAGTTAAATATAAGAAAAGATAGAATATAAAACACATGGCATTCATTTGAAACTCTACATAATAAGACGTGTTTATTCTGGCAGATAATTAAGACCTTCAATCCAAAATTGAAAATGCTATAAGCAAATACAAATGCATTATACGCATTTCAACAACAAAGCAAAGATACACAAGATGGCCACACAACAAGAATTCATGAAAGCAAAAGTTAACTGGTTTCAATTTGGATGAGCCATTAGACATTTTAATAGACAATCATGAGGTACCAAACAGAAAACTACAATTACATTCTCTGAAACTACATTGCCAACTTATATCCATTAGGAATCAAACTATGAAAATCCTTCAAATAATGCACCGCTTGACTATATCAATGTCTACTCTAAGCCTCGTTATAAAACAAAAACAATCATTGATGTTTTGAGCTTACCAAAAATCCAATTAACACAAGTTCAATCCAATATCAACAACCAACTAAAAAAGGCAGCACGCACAGACACCAAGTAAAGTTCATCGATCAATTCCAAATTCAATCGAATAACAAAATCACCCAGAACATCAACTTCTTAATGCAAGAATTGGTAAAATAAAAAGAATTGAAAAACACAAAAAAAAAAAAAAAATCAAATCAAATCAATTTGAGCATAAAGTTAAAATCTTTCACTTCTAACAAACACATGAAACCAACATCAACCAGAACCGTAACAATTCCACCGCAAACTATCAGACGATCATCCAAAACTCCATCCAAACACAATCAAGAAAACAAAACTCTAAAATGATCAAGACACAAAACTCGATGCATCATCAGAGAACATCAAAAGGAATCTAAATTAGATACCATAAATAATTATCGCCTTTTCACTGGTTTTAAACAAAGCACAATAACAATAAAAAAAAAAAAAAAAAACAAGATAACATTGGATAAACTTGCATATAAACATCGAGCACATACCCTTAACAGATGTTATATAATTTTTGAGACAAACAATCAAGTTTTTCTATAGTCTCCGTTCTCAACGTAATGGGTTGCTTTTTTTTTCTTTCTTTTTTTTTAAGAGAAATTATAAGAGAAGTTTTGACGGTCGGTGACTTGGTAGTGTATTGTGTGTGAGAGACGAGGTAATGGAAGAGACGGCGCACGATAGCATGGTGGATAGCGTGTCGGGTTTTAAAGTGGAGGTGCACTTTCTTATTGTGAATGTAAATGTAGGTTATCTTTGTTGCAGCTGTTAAAGAAATTTAAATGTGCAGGATCTATGCTGACTTTTTAATGTCACTTATTCATCAATAACTTTCTAGCCGTTTGATCTGATCGGATACAGGATACATTAATTTTACAGTGTTTTCATTTTTTTATTCTTTTTGGGGTATACGAGGAATCCAACGAGTTTCCCTAATCTTCAATGTCACCTAAGTCACCTATAAGCCCAATGGACTAAGATACACCCCAT
>WYDK02118171.1:1304426-1323907 GCA_009867345.2 Toxicodendron radicans
TGCCTCTGGAATTCATGGTCATCAAAATCATTAAGTTTCAAGCCTTTAATGAGAAACATTAAAAGAAAATAAGAAGGCCAACAAATGTTTCAAAAACAACTGTCCTCTAACATATTTGTATCCTGCTGCTCACATTTTGTGACTTGAAGCTTTATGTAACTTTGAGGGTTGTTACCTTCTATTAATAAATACTACTCTTAAAACTCTATGCATCTTTCTAAAATTCCTAATTTCTGTAGTTTTATCTCTGAAAATTTATTCCAGCCTTCCCAGGGGATTTCAAGAATTTCTGCATTGATGGTTATCCCAAAAACATTCCAGTTTCTCTGAAAATTTATAATTTGAAGTTCCTGTACTAATCTTCTAGAGAGATTCCAAGAATCTAAACATTTTTACCCTCAAAAAATGTGTATATAAAGATCGCTCTTGCTTCTTCACATTATCCATCCTGGCTAAAGAAGGTTTGCTTTCCAAACTTTAGTTATATGAAGATTGAAGACTAAGCATTAGCCTCTTCCCTTGGGAGTGCTCATTACCAGTAATCCTTGCAGGAGCATTTCCCTCCCTCAAAATGATGGAACCTGTTAGAATCTCTCAATATAATAGGGCGTCCAATAATTTTAGACACAAACTTCATAAAGACATGGCAGTCACCACAAACTCGAATGTTCTTCATAATCCTTATGGGTGTCACTCCATGAGGTTTTTTGATCAAACTAAATGCCAAAGCAAGTTTCTCACTGTGGTAACATATAGATTCAAACTTTTCTTCCTCCCTCACATCATGTAGGACCAATTTTGTATTAGGAGTAAAGCCAGCTTCCTGTAACTTCTTGATCAGTCTTCTTAGTTCTTCGTATATAATGTCAGTTTCTGGATGCGTTCGATCCTCTGATACAAACTTGTGGACCTTGCTATCTATTTCAATCCAACTGTAAGCAGCAAACTTCTTAGCATTCTTGTTTTTCATGAGAGACCTAATGGAAGCCACTTCTTCCCATCTCCCACAAGCGGCATACATGTTGGAAAGCATGATGTAAGGACCAGCATTGAGTGGTTCTAATTCAAAGAGGCACCTAGCAGCCATCTCACCATGCTTGATGTCACCTGTTACGGCACAAGCAGATAAAAGTGTGGACCAAATTAGGGAATTCGGTTCACGGGGCATGCTTTTAATCAGATCTACTGCTTTATCAATTTGGCCTGAACGACCAAGGAGATTAACCATGCAGGCATAATGATCCAGAGATGGTGTTAATCCATGGAGTTCACTGATTGAATTAAAATGTGTTTGCCCATGCTCAAATAAACCAGCATGTATACAAGCACATAGAACAGCCACAAAGGTAAAACTATCTGGTTTTAAGTTCTCTTGCAGCATTTTTTCATACAGATTCAAAGCCTCTAAATCTTGTCCATTTTGCGCATAACCATTGATCATGGAATTCCAAGAAACAACATTTCTTGTTGACATCATATTGAATACAATCCGAGCATCATTAGTAACTCCACATTTACAATACATATCAACAAGGGCACTAGACACTTGCAAATCGTCATCAACCCCCAAAAGAACTGCTTTTCCATGAACAACCTGACCATGATGGAGAGATGCTAGTTTGGCACAGGAACTAACCACACTTGAGACAGTAAAACAGTCGGGCCTTACATCTTCTAATAGCATCTCACCAAACAACCTCAAAGCATCCTCTTCCTTCCCATGTTGTGCATAACCAACAATCATTGTTGTCCAACAAACCTTATCTTTTTCTCTAATTAGACAGAATAACTTGTCCGCCTCATATATACACCCAATTTGAAAGTAAGCCGCAAGAACATTTGAACTTGTAACCTCATCTGGTCTCAAGCCCAACACCTGCATTTCACGAAACAAATCAATACATTTCCCAGGCTGCCCATTTCTCAGATATCCAGAAATCATCAAATTCCATGAAACCACGTTCTTATTATTCATTCGATTGAACAGCCAGCTTGCCTTATCAATCTTTCCACACTTTGCATACATATCAGTAAGAGCATTCCAAACGAAAGCATTACCTCCCAAACTACGAGCAACAATCTTCCCGTGAATCTGCTTCCCGCGCCTCAAATCCAATAATTGTGAACATGCATTTAATGCGCTCACGTGAGTATAATCGGACGGCTCAAATCCATCTTCTTGCATTCTCAAAAAGATCTCCAATGCCTCATGCGAAAAACTTTTACTTGCAAAACCCGCAATCACTGTGTTAAACGAAACAGAATCACGAAACGGCATTTGATTAAATACTGCTTTCAAATCCTCGATCGACCCGGATTTTGCACACGCAGAAAGCATAGCATTCCAAGAAAAAATATCTCTTTTAGGCATTTTATCGAACAGGTTGCGAGCGTAAGATAACTTCCCCGCTTTTGCATACAAATGAAGGAGACGATTTTCGAGGAATGTGTTGGTGGGTTGATACGAACGGAGTTCCATATAGGACTCCAATCTCTTGGCTTGTTCAACATCACCGGCTCGTGCACATTCAAGCACGAGGCGAGTGTATGATTCCTCAGTGGTAACTTGGCCACGACAGTAAAGTGAGTCGATAGCTTGGCGGAGTTTGTGCTTGGCTTTCATTATTTTGAAATTTGAATTACAGTTTTCTGTTATGTGGGTCAAGTGTTATGGCGCCTTACTGTAAACTATTGGACTGTATTTTTTTTTTATTGGTGTATTTAGCTCAATTAATGCGGAACTCAACTAATATTAAACTCTTTACAAACCTAACGTTCCAAAGTAAACCTGTCAACCTGTAAAATTAATGAAGAAAACAAATGTTGTTCACTATGAGCCCAAATCCTTGGATTCAGCTACCATTTTCTTTCTAGTATTCTTCTTCAACTTCAAGGTTGCTGTTTGTTAGTTGCACTTTCAATTACTGCATCATGCCCATGGTAACTTCCTGCCTTTCTCTACTAATCATTATTAACCTTTGATTACATTAATTAATTTATACTCATTCACACAAACATTAATTATAAAATTGACAGCTTGTTTTAAAACTTGAATTTGACCTTAACCCCAATCCCAAAGATCAATTTGAGCAAGTCTCTTTTTCTCATCTTTAAACTCCAAATGTCAATTGCCAAATCAAATATGTCCCATTACTTGCAGCTGCAGGCCTTTTTCTCTTCTTTTTGGCTTTTCGTATTTTGAGCTTTATTTCAACCCTACACTACAACTGTTTTTTTCTGATTTTATTTTTAATATAATATATATTTAATTGTTATATTATATTAAAAATAAAATATTATAAATGTAATGAGATGGTCAATCTTATCTATAAAAATCAAAATCCAGGTGGACCTAAATCTCATTAAAAACCGGTTTAAAGTTTAAACTATATTTAATAAGGGCAGCCTTTTTGGTTGTGTAATTAGAAAAAGGGATTCTATCACTGATAATTGACCATTAGCAAGTGATGGTTGGAATTAGTAATTTTGATAAAGTAAAAGGCAATTGATTGGATAATAAATATGTTAGTTGGCGCTTTACTTTATCTTCATCTATTCATTCTTTGACACGTCATTTGAACAATTATTTAATCCATCAATCAGGCTGATTATTCTACAACTTATAAGTTAATTAGAAAATGTCAAAATAGCATTTACTTACCTAATTTATTAAGAAAATTACTAATTTATGAATTAAATTCATTATTTTATAATAAAATAAAATAAAAATAAGAATATATTACTAATTAAAGAAAATTTCCAATTTCCACACACGCGCCTGGTAAGGTTGTCTCAGTCTCTCAGACTGAAGCTTCAGACTACCACACCAGTCATTTCTTTCAGCCACCCAACCCAACGTCTTCACCGTCACATTATTATTAACCAACACATTTCATCAAGAACACTCGCTGTCCCAAATCCTTTCTTTCTCTAAAGTATTAATAATCTCATCCTCTCTTTTCTTTTTTCACTTCCTTTAACATCAAGCAAGAATCATATTCATATATACTTTTTCTTCCATAAATTTCAACTATGTCTCATTTGTTCAAGGACAACAAACCGTTAGGACACTCCAACAACCATAACGCTCATACCATAATGCCCGTTTACCCCAGTTATGATTTTGCCTCACCCTTTGCTGACGCCGCTCCCAGTTTGTCCGACTCCGACCTCCGAGAAACCGCTTACGAAATTCTTGTTGCCGCATGTCGGAGTTCCGGATTGAGGCCGTTGACGTACATCCCGCAGTCGGAGAAGACTGAACGGCAACCCGCTCCGGCTTTGGCGCCGTCGCTGCAGCGATCTCTGACTTCGACTGCTGCCAGCAAAGTTAAGAAGGCGCTGGGGATGAAATCGGCGAAGAAGAGAGGTGGTGACTCGGTGGGTCAAGGGCGAGTTAAGCGTGCTGTAACGACTGGGGAGCTGGTGAGGGTGCAGATGCGCGTCACCGAGCTGACTGATTCCAGGATCAGGAGAGCGTTATTGAGAATTGCTTCTGGCCAGGTGAGTCTGAAATAATTCTGTTTGGATGCTGAGAAAGCCGAAGGAAAATGGAATATTTTAGAGTAGTTTTGTAATTTTTGGTTTGTTTCCATTGATGTGAAGAGGAATTACTTGTGTGGATAGCTTTGTTGACGAAATGATAGAAAACAATTGCATATTTTGTTACTAAAATTGAAAATTCAGAAATTCATTATTATTATATAGGTTTAATTTGGTGAGGCTTTCTTGTATATGGGTGAAACAAATTGCTATTTTGTACTCTTTATATATGCCGTTTCTGGTAACTAAGTTGGGATTCATAATCTTCTATACTCGAGGCTTAATTTTAAGTATTTCTTTAAAGGCCCATGAATTTGGCTTCTTTCTATGTGCTTTTATCAGCTTGGAAAACGCATAGAATCAATGGTTATGCCACTGGAGCTATTGCAGCAGCTCAAGTCTTCAGATTTTCCGAATCAGCAAGAATATGAAGCTTGGAAGAGGAGACATTTCAAGCTTCTTGAAGCTGGACTCCTTTTGCATCCTCAACTCCCGTTAGATAACACCAATTCTGCTCCACAGCGACTTCGGCAAATTATTCATGGGGCATTAGAAAGACCCTCAGAAACTGGAAAGAACAATGAATCAATGCAAGTTCTCAGAAATGCTGTTATGTCTCTTGCTTGCAGATCATTAGACGGGTCTGTTTCTGAGAAATGTCACTGGGCAGACGGATTGCCACTAAATCTCAGAATTTACCAAATGCTTTTAGAAGCTTGTTTTGATGTTAATGAAGAAACATCTCTTATTGAAGAGGTTGATGAAGTTCTAGAACTCATAAAGAAGACATGGGGGATCCTTGGAATTGACCAAATGCTGCATAATCTTTGTTTCTGCTGGATTTTATTTCACAGATATATTGCAACCGGCCAAGTGGAAAATGATCTTTTATATGCTGCCAATAATCTGCTGGTGGAAGTTGAAAAAGATGCCAAGGCAACCAAGGATGCAGATTATTCCCAGATCTTGAGTTCAATATTGAGTACAATGTTGAGTTGGGCGGAAAAAAAGCTTCTTGCTTACCATGATACTTTCCAAACTGATAATATTGATTCCATGCAAAGTGTTGTTTGTGTGGGGGTTTTAGCTGCCAAGATATTAGTAGAAGATGTTTCTCAAGAGTCTCATAGAAAGAAAAAAGAAGTTGATGTGGCTCGTGATAGGGTTGACAGCTACATAAGATCTTCGTTACAGATTGCTTTTGCTCAGGCAAGCTTCCTTCATTTCAGCATATTCCCTCAAGTTTTATGAAGGTTTACATCGTTATTTTGCACTAATTTTTTTTTTTTTTATTTCCTATGGCAGAAATTAAAGAAGGTGAAATCTAGTA
This sequence comes from Toxicodendron radicans, assembly GCA_009867345.2. Classification (NCBI taxonomy): domain Eukaryota; kingdom Viridiplantae; phylum Streptophyta; class Magnoliopsida; order Sapindales; family Anacardiaceae; genus Toxicodendron; species Toxicodendron radicans. The sequence goes on from WYDK02118171.1 coordinate 1,310,299, forward strand.
AGCACTCATCTAAAAGCCAGCAAAATCATCTGCCACTTCTTTCCATTGTAGCACAGGATGCTAGTGACCTGGCTTTTGATGAGAAAGTGAAATTTAGCCCTATACTGAAGAGATGGCACCCTCTTGCAGCAGGCACCGCAGTTGCCACCCTTCATTCTTGCTATGGAAACGAGCTGAAGCAATTTGTCTCAGGCATTTCTGAGTTGACACCTGATGCTATTCAAGTGCTGTTAGCTGCTGACAGATTGGAGAAAAATCTTGTGCAAATTGCAGTTGAAGATTCGGTAGACAGTGAGGATGGTGGGAAGTCGATAATACGGGAGATGCCTCCTTATGAGGCTGAAGCTGTAATTGCCAATCTGGTGAAGTCATGGATAAGTACTAGAGTGGACAGACTGAAGGAATGGGTTTACAGGAATCTGCAACTAGAGGTATATTGGTTTCCTTTGAGTATCTAAGTATAGAATTAATGGAATGGAATGATTGAGGACCAATAATTGAAGATACCATTGTTTTGATGTTAATTTCTTGTGTTTTAGTTCAAGTTACTGCCTTTAGACATTGTCTTCAACTACTAATATTACCAATGAATGTTGTCTAATATTGCAATGACACCAGTAATTGGACAAGGCCTTTTTTATTTTTTTGAGTTCCTAATCAATTATTTCTGTGTTATAGCAGACTGTAACATTGCTTAGCAAACTTTTCTCATTTAACTTTTTCTCTTTTCTTTTGCCGTTTTCAGGTCATTCCAAACTATTTATGTGAAATTTATTTTTAGACTAATTGCTTAACCTAACTTGTCCACCATTTTTCTGCAGGTTTGGAATCCACGGGCAAATAAAGAGCGGTTTGCTCCTTCTGCTGTTGAAGTCCTCCGAACTGTAGAAGAAACTTTGGAAGCGTTCTTTATGTTGCCAATACCTTCACATTTGGTCTTGCTTCCTGAATTATTGGCCGGACTTGATGCATGTCTTCAACAATACATATTGAAGGCAAAATCTGGCTGTGGTAAGTTTAGATAGCTTGCAAATTGTTAGTTTTAGATCTGCATAATAACAGTAAATTCTTTCTTAATTTGCAGGGAGCCGAAATACTTTTATTCCCACTTTGCCCGCCCTGACTAGGTGTGCAACAGGATCGAAATTTGGTGTGTTCAAAAGGAAGGAAAAGTTACATATAGCACAGAAGAGGAAATCCCAGGTTGGGACTGTAAATGGGGACAACTCTCTTGGGATACCCCAGTTATGTTGTCGCGTTAATACTTTCCAACATATTCGAACAGAGTTGGAGGTCTTGGAGAAGGTGATAGTTAACCATATAAGGAATTCCAGATCCACTCATGCGGACAACATTGTTAATGAAATGGAGAAAAAGTTTCAGCTTTCAGCTTCTGCTTGTGTGGAAGGGATTCAACAACTCTGTGAGGCAACAGCCTACAAGGTCATCTTCCATGATCTAAGTCATGTTCTTTGGGATGGCTTATATGTGGGGGAAGTTTCATCATCTCGGATTGAACCATTTCTTCTGGAGCTGGAGCACTATTTGGAAATTATTTCATCAACAGTGCATGACAGAGTCAGGACACGGGCAATTACTGATATTATGAAAGCTTCTTTTGAAGGGTTCCTGTTGGTTTTGCTTGCTGGAGGTCCTTCTCGAGCCTTCACTCTTCAAGATTCTGAAACAATAGAGGAGGATTTTAAGTTTCTTATGGATCTGTTCTGGTCCAATGGGGATGGATTGCCGGCTGAATTAATAGATAAGTTTTCAACCTCAGTCAAATGTGTTCTCCCATTATACCATAACGATACAGAGAACCTAATTGAGCAATTCAAACATTTGACTTTTGAAAGTTATGGTTCTTCTGCTAAATCTAGACTTCCATTACCTCCAACTTCAGGGCAATGGAATCCCACAGAACCAAACACTATCCTGCGAGTTTTATGTTATCGGAGTGATGACATAGCTGCAAAATTCCTGAAGAAGACTTACAATTTGCCTAAGAAATTGTAATGACAAGATGATACTCTTTAGGTCGATAGCCCATAGATATTTATTACATCACCATAAATCAAAATTTCGTACAGCATGCGATGCTACAGGGGGCATTGGTTAGATATTGCAATTTGTAGACAAAATATACAGCTTTTTGTATAGTAGTTTAATTGAGTGGATTCTTTTTCTTCAAAGCCTTCGCCAGTTATCAAGGAAGTTAATAAGATCATGGACCTAGCGCTTTGGTGTAAAGTACCAATGGGGCAATAAGACTTGAGGATCTATAAATAAAAATATGAAGAATGGTGTGGGTGTTGGCTGTATTTGACGGACAAGGTGAGGTTCTTTGGCTTCTTACAATTTTTTCGTATGTTTTCCACTGAGAAAAGTTATGATCTATAGGTTGCTAACATGTAGGGTATGTAATTTGAAGAAATTTGTTTTGATTTTGTAGATGCATTATTTATATATGTTTGTTGTCAAATATTTATAGATAAGTCTGTTGTGTACAACGATCTTCGCTGGAAATAGAAAGCCATGGCTTTGGAGTGCCCTTGCCTGTTACAGCAAACAAAAATGCAGCTAGAATAGTTTGAATCATTGTTTTAAAACCAGACCCGTTAAGGCCACCCGGTCTGACTGGTCAACCCGGACCAGAGAGGCTGCCGGGTCCATGCCGGCCTGGCCTGGGTTTTAAAACAGAACTCTGAATACATCAATGACTTGTTATCGTAGGCTCATACCTATGTTGTTAAAATAAAGGAGCAGCTAACGCTAGTTAATAGATATCCCTGAAAATAGTGATAAAAAAAATTGAAATTCAAGTTTAAGGTTCTACTTAGGCATCGCTGTTTCTGATTTTGAATATTTGGATTTATGAGGCCCTTAACAATATGTCATTCATCATTTCTCTCGAATTCCTTGTGCTTGTGAAGCATCCTGATATAGGGTTGAAAGCTTTATAAAGTAATCAAATACACAATTCTCAACCTTTCTTACACAAAATTTGAGAAAAAGATACCCACAGATGCATTTATAAAGGTCTTGGATTTATAGAAATATGATTGCTGATTCATTATAGATAATATTTCAGTACAATATTACAATGTACTGAAAATCTGTTATAAAACCTTCAACACTAGACTTCAGTTTAGAAACAAGATGTAACGTTTGGACATACAGCCTTGTGTCATTTAATTTTGTCTTACTAATAGCAATGAGATATGCGACAACGTAAACATGATTGAAATTGAATGATAAAAAAAAGACACAATTAATCCAACCAATACATAATCGGCCGGCTACATCATGTTGAACGACCTAATGGCCAATAAACACACATCAGAATATAGGTAAAAAAAGCATGCATTTCTAATTTCTATGGTACATTAATTCTTTAGGTTAGTCAACAAACAGTAAATATTGTAAATGAAACAAATCCTTACTAAAAATCGAATGCAAATACAGCAATGATGATTCATGCATATCACAGAGGCTATATTTCCTAAAAGTATCATACTTGTGCACCTACGCTACTGCTATTGGGCTGACACCCACCCAAAAATGGTACGTTATGCATAGTTGCATACTATAATGTGGGATAAACTACCCAAGATCACATGAAAAGATTGCAAAATCTTTTTGAGTTATAATTTCGATTTCTATGAAGAAAATCACCAGCCATGCCTGTGTGGTCCTTCTCAAAAGGCTCAAGTACGGTTATATTGAGTTACAGACAAAGTAATCTGAAAACAGTTCCCTACAATTAATGCTTCCTAATTCCATGGATTCTTCTTGCTTACTACACTTCTTTTTGAGCTAGTCGATGAACTAGATTTCTGCCACAAAAAGGAGTAAAACCAGTTACATAGGTTTAGGTTATTTGAGAACAAAATTCAGGCCATGCACATGCAGTACACAAAAGATTCAACAGTTATGCATACCGTCTTCAATTTCTTTGTCCTTCCACGGATCCTGTTCTTTGGAGGTTTCAATTTGTATATCCGAACCATCCAATGGTGAGTTGTGAATACCTGAATTGAAAAGACATGACAGATTTAATCTCAATAAAACCTCTGGTGCTTTATCGAGAAATTATTCCCCTAAACAAGTTCTTTAAAATGTGGAGTAGGACATTTTATGTTAACACCAATCAGCAAATTGAGATGGATGCCTAAGCCAAAATGAATTTTGGGGAAAATGTCTGAGCAATGTTATAATTTTTCCCTTTGAAGACTTGCAATGAAATATACAGTATATTTTGGAAAAGCTTTTAATGCTCTAACACTCAAGAATTTATGATTGGCCTAACTAATTATGTGTACAGAGTGCACTTATTACTAAAAGAAGATTAAGATCTTCTAACCTCCTCAAAATGTGTAAGTTTGAAATATTTCTTCCCAATCTCTGTCCGTCTCACTCTATCAAAGCCCTTACCATCAGTCTCCACAAACCTGCAGGAAAGACATTGAATGAAAAAACTAATACAACAGCAGATCTAACACATGTAAATTTAGAAGTTCATAGCAATGACAGACCTGTAATATGAGAGTTTGTACATCAGACAATTTAGCATGGTTTGAGTGGCCTGAGAATCAATTCGGTACTGACCATCTCTCTGTAAACAGAAAGTTAAGGTACAAAATAATTGGTCACATTTATATGTGAAGTAGAGTGTACCTATGCCAAAATAAAATGACATCTGCTATTGAAGAATATTAACCAAGTGCATCAAAACTATCATGAAGAAAAAATGACATCTGCTATTGGAGAATATTAACCAAGTGCATCAAAACTATCATGAAGAAAAATTCAGAATATAAAAATTCATTATTCATGTGTATTGCCAGAAAAAGGAACCTACCAGGTAATCAGGTTCCTTTATATGAGGGAACACACCCCCTCCTATACGAACCATCCATAGGAACTTATTGATATCATCACTGGGGTAGCCAACAAGACCTAATGAGTAAAGTAACTAGTGAGAACAATAACTTTTAGGAAAGATGATCTAAGCATAAAAGAAGGAAGCAAACCTCCAAAGACAACAAGAACGTATTTTACATCCAAAGAGTTGAATATTTCCCATGCTGCCTTTTCAGGAGAAGACATAGCAGTACCAACAGTTGCAATATGAGTGTTATTCCAGGTATTATTGTCAACAATTACTGTCCGGTTCGCCATGGCCGTTGTTTGGTAACCGTAGTCCCACCATGATGCAACCTGCATGAAGTTTTTTTTTTTAAATAAATGCCACTTAATATCTTCTAGGTGAAAAGATGCCACACTACATATCGAACTAAAAAAGAAAAACCATGTTGGCAGGTAGAAACTTGTTCCAAAACAGAAGAAGGCTGCAATTTAGGTCATAAAATCCTTTTTATTATGATAGATCTTTTGGAGTTCTCTATCACAAAAAATTGGGTCACAAAACCCATCGAAGTAATTTTCTGGCCACCAGTTGCAGCAGACAACACACTGAATATATGCATCATCTCTTATGTCTCATACTTCAAAGAAATGCTGATACAATGTTTATAGATATTTCAGACAAGCAAAAGAAAATAAAAGTATTACTATAAGATTCAGTTCGAGCTCTTGGCTAGAAAAACAAAGCAACAATAATTTATCAATCACGGTTAAAACCAACATAGATGCAAATATTCCAGGATCAGTGCAAAAGGAAAGACAAACCCATTTGATGAAGTGCTGCCCTGAACACTCAGATTTACAACAGAAATCATAAGACAATTACATTCACAAGCCATGATACCAGGAAAAGATAAACAAACAACTGACAGATTGCTGCCAAGAAGATTTAAAACATAAGATTATTAAAGAGAAAATCCCACAAAGGCCAAAGAACAAATTAGTAGAACAGGGATGGTGGAAAACTCACTTTGTCATCCACATCAGTATTGTGACTCAACCATCCATAAGCCTCTCTAAAATCATCAAAAACATGCAGCCCATCATTTGAATAAGATGTTAAAACTATCGAAGGAGCTGAATAAGCTTCTGCTGCTGCCCATACGCAATGAACCTACAAGGTACAAACCATTATAGTTAGACACCCATTATTCATCAGGCAGTAACAATAAATATTAAACAAGCAGAGAGAAGGTCAAAAGAAAGCAGAAAACAATTAATTTTCTCTTGGCCAGTAAAAGTCAAAACCAGAAGAAATCTGAAGATTTCAAGCAAAAAATGCTTTTGCAATATTAGTTCTAATCTCCTCATAAAACAAGTAGAAATCTTATATGCCCACTACCAATAAAATATGCAATGGAAAGAACAATTTCAATTATTTTATTCTTAAGTTTGAACAGATGAACCTGATATCACCCTTCATGCAATAAAGAAATGGTATATAAATGTTACAGCATGGACACAGTTTAATTTATGCATAGAGGAAGAAAAAGTCTAAATACCACATAGAAGGCGCCCAGAAACACAAGTAAGATAAGAGCAATCAAAGATGCCTCCAGCGGTAAAACCAGAAGCTTCTTTTCTTTTTTGGACTTAATCGAAGTCTTCTCAACATGAGTCTTTTCCACTTGCTCCTTCTCCTTCTTCCTGTTCTTTCTTGAGGGACGTTCCTTTAATGTTTCTTCAGTTTTATCAGGTTTTGCTCCATCATTCTCAGCTACACTACTATCAGAACTAGTATCCCCTGCCTTAATGGTCAAAGCATTACAGGTAGCTGAATATTAGAAGTGAAGCTAAATGACTTGGTTGAATGACTGAAGAATGTCCAGTTGCAGAACAAACAAAGGAAACATGCTTACATCAACTTTGGAGTTTCCTGGTACTCCAAATAGCTGAAATTTGATTGACCGTGTAAAAACGTCAAAAGATTGAGATAGAGCAATTCCAGACATGATGCATGCTGCTGGAGCAAATACAAGCATAAGGCGCACCTGTAATATTAGCCCAACAATGATCACATGAATTATGACAGGAGAAATATAAACTAAGGCAAGCTGTTCCAATATTCTCCTTACCATTACTCCAGAAAAATATACAGATGTCACAATATAAAGGACCACAAAGGAGCTCGCATCAGATAAAGGCAAGAAGCACGACTGCAAACAAATAAAAGATATGATGATACAATTTATAAGCACAAAACTTCTAGGTGATAATCCATATTGTATTGAGTTTTGAATCTTACAATAATGCCAGCTGGAACCAAGAATGCCAAAACATTAATGTCCATGAAGTAGGATGGCCAAGTAGGGGGCTGATGCTCACTAACACTGGCAATAATTGGTATATACTTGCTTGCATAAGTTCTGTCAGAGTGAAGTAAATTTTAGTCAGCTAATCAGAATTCCAGAATGATACAAATAGATTATTATCTTAGCTGGCATAGTAACTGCTCTATATGACTTAAGAAAGGCAACAAAAGAAATAAACAGGGAAATCAGTTTTCAAAAACCATAATGTAGTAGGTTCTCTATATTTATGATGCAAAGGAACCCAATCGAGAACATAAACACAACCACGCCAAATTCAAGGTAGATTATGCTCAGGTTCCATCAATAGGACTAGAGTAAATTAATAAATAAGAAAATGATATAATAATGAAAGGAAGTACTAACGGATCAAGAAGACTCAAACTTCTTCCACTCCATCCCTTTGTTGGGCTGGAAGCTACCAATGCTACAAGAACCGCTAGCGCTGCAAGACAGACTACCCTGAAGAGGAAATAATACAAAAGTATGGAGATCATATTTTTGTTCAATAAGGGTATACAACATTAATGAGAAATAATTTGATTTACTACCAATTCATTAGCAGTAGAGAAACAGAAGAGAAAGGAAGCTTACAGGCCAACTGATACAACAAGAGTGACAGCTACTTTAAACATTTTGGCAGAGAGAATCCCTTTGATATAATACACAAGAGCCACTACGTGGATAACAATGAAAACCTGCAGATAAAAGACAGAAGGAAAATATTGTGAGAAAGACAAAAAAGTAATGTAATATCGCAGGCATAGAAGGTGAAAAGTCATATCTGGTAAATAATGAGATGGATAGGTAGCCAATTTGAGCAAGTCATATATTGTATTCAGAAGATTCAAACAATTCCTACTTTCATTTAAGTCCTTGTTTTACAAGTTTACAATACCAGTAACACCATTAAATACAACTTTTTAACAAGAATTCCCGTAAATAGGCATCACAACCATACAAACTTAAAATTTATAAGGCAAACCAACAATAAGAAGAAAATCACAAATTACTGATAAATCTCACGCACCAAAAATGATGCGAAATGTTCTGACGTCATGACTGCATTAAATCCAACAACAGGCACCAACGCAGCAAGCAATGTTCCCAGGACAACCTGCACTCAAAAAAGTTATAATTAGCAGAAGCCAAAAGTTTAAAGGAAAAATATCTTGTAAAAAGCTATCAATCTTACAAGATGTTACCATTTCCAGGACAACCAACGCAGCTCTAAAAAAGAATTATACATTTCATTAAGAATATTGTTGCAGAATTAATCCTTTTTAAGTTTTCAACAATAACCACAGTGTGCAACATTTAAAAATAAAAATCCTCAAGCAGCCAACAATTATGACAAAAAATACCAAACAAATTGAAATTTGTGAAGTCAATTCAAGGTCCAGACAAATAGCCTCTGGATCTGAAGCTCTTAATTACATTTTTACAGAAACCACTGACAAAGCTTCTTAAAAACTATTGATACTAGGCATACAACAAAGCATTCTTAGCCCTAACAGGAATCCTTCTATAATCTCAACCCTATAAACTCAATACAACCGACAAGCTAGTCATATAGCTTTTCTAAGACCAGAAATATAACAGCTACTATTCACTCCTGAAATATGATTTAAAGAAACTAAGGCAATGATGGTAATGAAAACAAATTCACATGAACTAATGGGCCATTCCAAAAGGGCTAAAAAGTGTGATAGCGAGTGAAATTCTTCTTAGATGCCCTTTCACTGAATACAGTCACAAGACGAAGAACATGAGGCAGAAGGCCCTAAAAAATTTCAAATAATCCAAACCCTTAACTGCTTCGTCTCAGTGTTTTCAACCACAAAAAGGAACAAAGAAGCATGAAATGCCTATTTCTAATAGTTTCTATTCTTGTTTTGCCAGATAAAAACGCAAAAAACAATTATCAATGACCACAATGAACTTATGATCATTATGTTTTTCTTCACCACACTGAAAACTTCATAAGTGCTGGGATTACTTACAAGAGGAGCATATGCGATGTACAATCGAGATGAGTATCGACCAGTTACAATGCACAGAAGCACGTGCATTGGAATAAGGTTAATAATAAAGGTATATCCTCCCCAAGAGCATACCTGGATGACAAAAAATAAAAATAAATATGATGAATTGGGGAAAGAACAAACCTAAACAAGCTAAGCACACAAATCTTACCATGTAAAAGTATGCTATTGCATTTAAGGTAGCATAAAACAGAGATCCAGTATTCAATGTCTGCACAGCACACGTGGTTTAAATCAGAAAATAATCAAATCAAAACATAAATCATGTAGAAAAACCAAATAAATATTCCATTTGGTATCAGTTAAAATGGACAAAACATCAGCCAATCCGTTTGATCTGTTGGTTGCTCAAATAAAATAAATTTAAAACTATGAAGAATGAAATAATTTATTCTCTTTAAACAAAATCTAAACCTTTATATATAGATAGAAAGTGAAAATCAAGGCAAATATTGCCACAGCTTCATTGTCATAGCTTCCAGCCACAGATCGAGATATGTATGATGGAACCTGCAAACAAGATCATTAAGCAAAACAGCAAACACTTCATTGTATGGATTGTTAAGCACCATATACATCATAAGCCACGATAAACTCAGCACATTTATAAAGGTAAAACAGCATATCTAAAACAAAAGGGCTGCCACACCATAAAAAATTGCATGTGTCACATCAGAACATGTTTTCAAAACAAGGAGATATTTACCAAAATTGTATAAAAAACACATCAAACCATTTGGAACTTCTATCTACAGAGCTATCCATAGTAGTTGACACTACAATATTAAGAGTCCAATGAGATGTTGCACACGGTTTCAAAGTCCCACTAAAAAAGGACCAATTGTAAGGGTAAGTCATCAACTAAGAATCTCAGAGCATTCAATGCATTAATCAAAGAAATCTAGACATTTAAGCATACACATTATAAATGCACATTTAAGTCCTAATTTTGATCATTCATCATCTGATTTATAAGGAAAAGAAAAATGGAATATGAAATTACACACATCAACCATATTACCAACTAACAGAAACAGGACAACGTACTTTATACATAAAATTTTCCAAGGACTTGTTATAAGATAAGATATTTAGTTTCTGCCACTCAAAGTCTGAAAAAAATTTCAATAAATGGAAAAACTACCAGGTGTATGATTTACCATGGCCAAAAGAACTGCTGCTGTCAGTCCTGCACCAGTACCTTTAACTTCCTATTAAACACCAATCAAATGTCATCACTAGATCTGAGGCCAGTACAGAACTATATAACAGAAAACACAAATAAGAAAAAAACCCTAACCTTAGTTAGAAGATAAGTTGCCCATGAAGCAAAAGCAGAGAATATCGGTGCAGTGAAGACGCAAACAGTCTCCACAGAAAGAGGAATATTCAAGGAATTCAATAGCCTGACACGAAACAGCGATGACTCAATAATGCAACGGTTAAACAAAATACTGACAGCTTCAAGTGTGTTAAACAATAAGAACCACCCCAAAGGGCAAGTATGTGAATATTGGCGCAAAAACAAGCAAGTAATTCCTTACTATTAACTCTAAGATACCTACCACCATATGGTGCCTGCTGTCAAGGTCAGTCCAGGGTAAACAGTTCCGCCAATCACACGACCCAGAGGGTACCTTTACATACAAAAAACGCCAATCCAATCACTTGAAAACTATAACAAGATTCAGAGGCCAACTAATACAAAGTAAATAGGAACTCGGCAGGATAAATTAGTTGCACTTACCAGGTTCTGTCATCAAACCAATTCCAAAAATCATATATCCCATTCTTTGTAAGAAACTGAAACCACAAACATTCCCGTCCTTAATCCTCTATATAAATATCATAAAACAGAAAAAGTTAAGAGAAAAAAATAGAACCTGAGTGACCCTGTAATTGAAGTAAGGATCAAACTCGTGAATGACACTCTCATACTTTATAACCTGTAAATAATAAAAAAAACCATGAGACTAAAATATCAATACAGTGAAACAGAAAGTCAAATGTAATTCAAAAAACAAATCGCTCCGAAATAGTGTCAATTAATGCAACAACAAACTATATATAAAAATGTTCAAAAATTGAAATGCTAAAAATAACGAATTTCTTTTAAAAATTATGTTCTTTTCGTCCGGTTCTAGTCAATTCCGATGAGGCGACTTTGGACAAATTTTGATCAAAATGATGAATTTCCAATAACACAACAATTTCTGCCTAACTCTTTTGGTCTACACCGCAAGCATTCAGACGGTGAATGTCGGATCTATAAAATCGAATGACTAGAAATCTTACAGAGAAGATCCGGATCGAGAAAGCAAGAACTCCTATTAAAAGGAGGATGAATAATGAGAGAACATTTCCAAATGCGTTTCGCAAGGTCGTTTCGCTGGCCTTCTCAACGGCCGCCATTGACGGCCAAATCGATCACTGATTTCAGTTTTGAGTTTGAGATAGATATTAAGAGGGACCGTGTTTACAGTTGTTTTTGTTTTTGTAGCTGTAGGTCTCGAGTACAAGAAGACTTTGTAACGAGGGAGAAGATTTGCGGGAATTCAGAAATGACGATAGTAGGTATTTAAATTGAGTATATGACAACAATGTCCTTATTGGTTGTACGTGGCTGAATGCTTTTTGTATTTGATGCGAAAAAGCATGCGATTGGTTATGGCCTGCGTGGTTTGCCACGTGGCTTATTGTGAATTGTGCAGAGAATTCACTTACTTTTTAACACTTAACTTCCTATAAGATTTTGTGTTCTTTCATTTGAATTTTGTTTATTATTTAATAAATCCAATTTCTACATTTCGTAATATGCATCTTGTTTTTTTATTTAACTTTTTAAAGTATCAATATATTAATTTTGCATCTTATTATAAAAATTTTAGATATATAACCTTATGTATTTAACAAAACATGAAGGTCACGTTTTTTTTTTTTAAAACTATTTTAACTATTTTTCAAAAATGATTCTTGAAGTGTCGAGAAGACGAGAACCATTAATTTTCTCAAGTCAAATTATTTACATGCTAAAAATATATTTAATGATTTTTTTTTGGTTAACAAATCGTATGCTTTTATTATTTTCTTTTTAACCAACTTTAATTTTGGTGTTTATTGGGATATGATATAATTAAAATTGCAGGCCCACTATTATTAAGAAAATTAAGTCTAGACTTGTAGTTGTAATTATATCTATATGAGTTATGTTTTGCGTGCTTCGCCTAACCTAAGCTTACGGCATTCAATTTTAATCATTAATAAGTGTAAGTCAATGATTCGAAGTGGTTTAGATTTTAGAAGACATAACAGAATAATTATCTTCTAACTTATTTTTCTAAAGAGTTAACGTCTACTCAAAAAAATAACTCATTTATAAATTTATATTTATTAATTTTTTAAATATTTTTTATCACTTCAAATAAATATTTTATTAAAAATAAATATCTTAATCGTGAAGATAAAAATATATTTAATTATTTAATTGATTTTTTTTTATTACTCTCTTCATTTTTTAAAGAAAGACAATAAATGTCGCTTAATTTAAAAAGTAACCCGCTCTTTCTTTCTCCTTTTGTCATCTGTCTCTTTTTTTTTTTTTTTTTTTTTTTTTCTGCCCCTCTTCTCATCTCTCTTTCTTTCTCTTTCCAACTGTCTTTTCCAAGCACTTATTTGTTAAGTTTCAAGTAAAAATTAAATTAATATTTAGTTTATTAAAATTTGTGCAATTCTTTAAAACGTCATATAAAATAAATCGGAAAGAGTATCATTTATGACTGAAATACATATGTATTATTATTTTAATAATTAAAAATAAATCATTCACTAATAATAATAAAAAAAATTAATCAAATAACTAAAGGTATTTTTGTCTTCACAATTAAAATATTTTTTTTAACGAAATAAGTTAATAAAATATTTATTTTTGATGGATAAATAGTGTTTAAAAAGTTGATGGGTATAAATTTATCAATAGATCATTTTTTAGGTGGGAACATGTCGTTAATTCTTTTCTAAATTCATTATTTAAAGGAGATTTAATATTTTATAATTGGTCTTCCAATTTTAATTTGACATAAATTAATCGTAATTTAGGGATTAAACAAAATTAACCACATCTCTAATCCAATTTTAATTTGAATATATATACATGAAAACTAATAGATTTACTTAGATTGAACTTCAAAACATCTATGTTGCCAAACCAATATTCAACTAATTAACGTTTAAATTCACACTTCAAATTGTCAAGAATTTTAAACAACTCAAAATTAAATTTCAAAATGAGTGATGCTATTAGCCCCCATATTTCATTCTTCAAGACCTCAA
>WYDK02118171.1:1335266-1349650 GCA_009867345.2 Toxicodendron radicans
AAGTTCATCTATCAGAAATGGGTACACGTCCATAAATTTTGGGTCGACGTCCATTAGTAATGGACACAATTTAATGAGCACATGAATGGACCGGCGTCCATTAATATTGGACGGGTCCATACAAATTAAGCATTTTTTTAACAAAATTAAATGAACACCTGTTCATAATTGAAAAGTCTGATTGATTCTCTGATTCCGATCTTGCCAGCACTCGAGTCACCATGTTGAAGCGTTAGCGTAGCCAGCTCTTTAATATAAATATTTTTTTTTTACCTAGTGATTCCAATTGAAAAGTTTCGAGTTTTTACTTGCTTGATTCTAAAAGAAGAGATGGTAATTTGCATGGGAAGAGACACGTTATACTTTGCAGGGATGACACGTGTTGGGATAATGTAAATTGTTATACTTTACAGGGATGACATGTGTTGGGAGAATGTAAATTGTGATGTCACGTCCTCCTAAATTCTTAGGTTGGATTTGATTAAATATTTAGTAGTATTGTAAATAACATTTGTAATAATATTTGATAAATAGTGGATGTGTAGTATTTAAATAGTATTTATATAATATTTATGAAAAAATATGTATTGATATTTGTTGAAATATGATTGGATTTAAATAATATTTAAATACTATTTATGAAAAAATATGTGTTGATATTGATAGGATTTAAATGGTAATATTTATAGAAAAATGTGTTTTAATATTTGTTGAAATATGATAATAAATAGAATAGTGTCAAAAATTAAAACAAACCAACCCTTAAGTATTTTCATTAGAGAAATCCAAAATGTCAAGCTAAATGTTTTGAACTTTAATTGTGATGCTACAAATTTTAATGGACGCCTCATAGACGGGCGTCCATTTAATTTTGTGAAAAAAAATGTTTAATTTATATAGACGTTTGTTTAATATTAATGGACGCTCGTCCGTATACATTGGACGGACATCTATTAAATTTTATATTATAAATTGTTGTATTTTATTGGACGATGGACTATCATTAATTTAAAATGGACGACCGTCTATAAAATATTGAACAAACTAATTTATATCATGGACGCGTTTACTCGAATGTCATGTTTTTTGATACATAGATTCGGTGTATAACTTCGATGTACATATCATTATTGATAAAATAAATAAGTTCAAAAGCTTGACATAATTGGGCAGGTTCCTTATGCGCTCTCATTTACTTATATTAAATTCAATTATGAAATTAAAGTTAGGACATAGTTTTCAGTTCCATATAAGTATGATACAGATACATTATTAACTAACCAATAGATTTAAAATTTCAAATGAAATAATTATAAACTGTTTGAATAAAAGGAACCACCTAACTACAGATCTACAATTGCACTTTGCACTAGTCCCTTCAATCCCTGTCACGTGACGCTTCATTTTGAAACAACAATAGATAACACGTGCCTCCCCAATTTGAACCTAAAGAAACCCCCAAAACCAGAAAAGAAAAGACCCCTTCTCTCTCTTTCTCAAAACACAGAATCAAAAATAGCCATGGAAGCGATACTCACAGACTGTGTACAGAACAGTCTCCGCCATTTCATGTACCGGAACGCCATTTTCCTCTGCGAACGTCTCTGTGCCGAGTTCCCTTCCGAGGTCCTACACATTTACGCAAAACCTCTTTTTTTTTTGTTCGTGTGGCTTGTTTGGGGAGAAAGAGGAAGAAAATTATTCTTTTAGAGCTTCATTTTTTTTTGAGTATTTTACATTTTTCATTTTTTTTTTTTTTAGTTTCTTCGTGACCAAATTGAACTTTAAGGTTTAATCACCAACATTGATGCTGTCTGATTTTGAGTTTTCACTTATTAGGTCTAGCTTTTAAATCAAAATTCAAATTATAAAATTTTATTCATGCCTTTTGGTTGGTGTGTAAAGTTTAGGGTACACGTCATTGATAATGTTGCATTAGTTGGAACTATGTAGCTTTTGGTAGCCAATACTGGTTACTGGAGATGATCCTTGTTAGAGTTCATTGATTCAAATTTGACTGAGTTTCCGTGCAATTGTTTGTGATTCCGCTTTTATTATTATTATTTAGTGTAAGCATTTGATTTGATGATATATGCACTTAATTTTAGTGAAGTATACTGCCATTTGTTTCAGCTAAGTAGTGTTTGCAAGTCACTGCTTTGCTTGCTTTATTTTGTTAAGTTTTAGATGACTTCAAACTCAGGTACCTTTTTAATGTGCAGATGAATTTGCAATTATTAGCTGCCTGCTACTTGCAGAACAACCAGGCTTATGCCGCATATAATATTTTAAAGGGTATGCATTGTTTATAATGTTTCATCTTGTTGTCAATATATGATTTACCATTTATATTATTTGTTGCCCATTTCTTGCAATTGATTTACTGCATTGTTGTTGACTTTTATTCTATTTTTGTTTTCATTATTGTCTAAAGGAACGCAAATGGCTCAATCCCGCTACTTGTTTGCGATATCTTGCTTTCAGATGGATCTTCTTAGTGAAGCTGAAGCTGCATTAAGTCCTGCTAATGAGCCTGCTGCAGAGGTTTTGATTGTTATTTTGTATATTTGTTTATGTATCTGCAATGTAGTTCATATGGCTTCCTTAAAGAGTTTGTTGTTGATAAATAAAATAAATTAATCATCACTCTAATTTTATAAACCAATGAATGAAATGAGTGTATAGTCAGTATTTCTTTCCCCCTCCCTGTTTTTGGAAAGGATATTTGCGGGTTTCGTTTCTCTTTGTTTCTGAATGACTTGCTTGCTGTTAATTGTCTATTCTATGCAGATTCCAAATGGAGCAGCTGGTCATTACCTTATTGGGCTTATTTACAGGTTGCTTTCACTTTCATAAATATTGTATCATTTGATCTCCAAGGATGTATTTTGCTTTGCTTTTGATGTCATTATATGGCAAGTGAGAGATACTGTTAAAAGGTTCTGCATTAACTGAGATCTCTGAAGGAATTAGTGTTGAAGTTGGCTTGAATATTCACGCAGTTTACATCTATTCCTTAGGTTGTTCCTGCTATATGGCAGCTCTTTCTGTGGCTTATCTAGGCATAATTGTTGAAAGTAGATAATTTTAGTTTAGACGTCATGAAATAAGGAGCATAATCATAATTCTATGTGTATTTTAATCTTTTAAGTTTTGTTGTTAGTCTTACAAGTGGGTGACAGAACTGAATTTTGATTTCCTAGGACTGGTTGTCATTGAAAGTATAAACCAATGTAGTTTCAGAAATATCTAACTTTTATTCCATAAACTGATTTGGGATTATCTCTATTCAGGTACACTGATAGAAGGAAAAGTGCCATTCACCACTTTAAGCAGGCCTTGTCTCTGGATCCTTTACTGTGGGCTGCATATGAAGAATTGTGTATACTAGGTCTGTACAAAGAAAGCCCTTGTGGTTCCGTATTTTTCATTTGTGTAGTGCAAAAGGCATAAGTAGATAAAATCTATAATCAGGATGTGATTATTTGACTCTTAAGATGATTTAATATATCTGCGTAATATTTATTTTATGATGACTGTAAGTAAAATTCTACTGAATCAACAATGTCATACAAATGGAATAAACTAGTTTATTTTATCAATCTTCTTGGTACACCAAGTTCATTATCTCTGAGGTGGAGTTCATTATTCTTTTTAGTGTTTTTGTTTAAAAAAAATGAAATTGAAAATGAAAAGTAGAAGTTTTATTTTGTATTTTCAAAATTTGAAAGTGCATTCATTGAAAGTGCAATCATTTCATTTTCTAAAAATAGTATTTGAAAATGAAAATAGTGAAAATGTATTTGCTATCATTTTCTTAAGCTAAATCTGAAATATTTTGATAAAGTTGAGGATTAAAACATAGAAACCAACCATTTTATGTTTTGTGTCTTCAATGTTTTAGTTATCCATGAAATTATTTGTTTTTCCTGTTTTTTGTTTTAGAGAAGGGAAATGATAAGTGAACAAGTATTACACATTTTAAAAGATAAATTAGAGAAAGAAAACAGAGAAATTGAAAACGATAGTGAACATAACCTAAACTTTTATAAGGAATTTTGCTTTATTTATAGTGGCATGTCAACAAGAAGATGCAGGATTTTACATGTTCTCAAATTAGTATGTGATGTGCGCTGTACTAATCATTATGGCTCCTCAATTCAACTTGAGGTGCGTGTTCAATTTGGTCTTTCATTGATTTTTGATGGTGAGGAATATAACTATAGTTTTTTATGCTGATGTGATTCAAATTGAAATTAGCTAGACTTTGATGTAATAGAACCTAGTTCTTTTTATACAATTGTTAAAATGTGCTGCCTTTTTGCCTGATGCATTTGTAAAGGTCTTACTGTACCCTCTCTCTCTCAATTTTAGTAACTACAGGTGATGGGACTTCAGTTTTAGTGCATGAATCAAGTTGTTACATGTATGCTTGTGATTCAATTTTTTATTTTCTATTTTTTTAATCTTGATGATTTTTTGAATGCGCATTATCTTAAGAGTAGTAGTAATAGTTACAAAACTTATTTAGTTTCAGTTTCACGGGAAACAATTTGGTGCCGTGCAATTAATTGCTGTGAGCTACTAATTCTTCTTGATTGATGTCTCTGTCATTTCTGCTTTGATCAAATAAGGCTTCTTTAGTTGAGTACTGATTATGTAGTGCTATTTGGCGCCTTTATCTTTATTTGTTCCATTATAATTGAGTCATAGCCTCTGTTTTTGAATGGTCTAGGTGCTGCTGAAGAAGCAACTGCTGTTTTTGGTGAAGCAGCTGCCCTTTGTATTCAAAAACAGTACTTACATCATGGATCAACATCCCAAAACTTGTACTCATCCAATGAGGATCGCAACTTAGTTTCTTCTAAAAATTTTGGTTCTGAAGATGTGAGTCCAAGGCAATTGAAAAACATGCAAACTAATAACCTGAGAGATGTCCCTGGAAATTATCATGGAGCAGCTATGTTGGCTGGAGCTTCTAATCAACCTTTAAACGGTGGTGCTTCGAATATGTCATTTTATAATACGCCCTCACCAGTGGCCACGCAGGTACAATAATGTAAAGTTCATTTGTTTAGCCGTAGCTTTGGAAATGTAGTAATTTTCTTTTGTAAATATATGTTGAAAGATTGTAACGGTAACTTAGCGGAATTTCTCTGGTGACTATCCCTTGTGCATCTGTGTCAATAAAGATGTTAGTTCAAATCCTCCTGTTTAAATTTTC
Source organism: Toxicodendron radicans (assembly GCA_009867345.2). Classification (NCBI taxonomy): domain Eukaryota; kingdom Viridiplantae; phylum Streptophyta; class Magnoliopsida; order Sapindales; family Anacardiaceae; genus Toxicodendron; species Toxicodendron radicans. Next base: position 1,340,491 of record WYDK02118171.1, read on the forward strand.
AAAAACGTGGTTTTGCAGTGCCTTGTTTCTTTCAGGCTTGTGACATTGACCAATCAATAGTCAATGTGCAATTCTTGATCTCTTTTCTTTGTGCCACTGTTAGTAGAAGTTTGCATCTTTTCTTTTTGGCTTTTGATATGAATTGATTTAATAGATTTTGTTTCAGTGAGTGTATATGGAGAGCATAGTTTCTTTTTTAGCTTTTTACTCCTTTATAGTGTAAAGATAGACCTTCAGTGCGAGTTCCTCTATATTTTGCAGTTGTCAGGTGTGGCTCCTCCGCCTTTGTGTAGAAATGTGCAACTCAATGGTCCAAACCTAAACACACTTGGTGCAGATAGCTCCCCAAAGTCAACGGTGAACTCTACTATACAGGCCCCTCGAAGAAAGTTTGTGGACGAAGGAAAATTAAGAAAGGTTTTAGATTATCTATGTCAGATTTTTATTTGTTTTATTCTTTTTTTTTTTTTATGTATCCTTAATGCCAACTATGACCATTCAGATCTTGCCTCTTAAGTTCGTGTATCTTGGCATTCTTGATTCTCCTTAATCAGTGTATTACTAAAACCCGGTTCATCCTCTGATATCATTTTGTATCTTTGTCGTGCATTATCTGGTTGTTGTGTTGTAGAATACAGATGACGAGTTTGCACTTCAGTGGATTACTTTGCATTATGCACTTATATAGCATTCAGGTCCTTGCTTGGTGGTTGGAATTCACTCTTTTTTGTTATTTGAGCTTGAGTGTGATTGTTATTTTCATCTTTCTGCTTGATTTGGTAATATGGTATGCTTGGTGATACACATAATTTAAGTGACAAATAATTTTGTTTAACTGCATGGTTGGGACTAGCTGATTTTGAATTATTTCCCTTCATATTTGATACATCTGCATATTCTTTCTTGAACTAGAGATCTTCAAATACATTTTAGTCTACCAGTGTATAAATTAGAATCTCCCTTGTATTGAGTTTCTCCTCTGTCTCAGATTTCTGGGAGGTTATTTTCTGATTCTATCCCACGACGCAGTACAAGACTTGCTGGAGAAGCAGGAAACAGCACAAATGCAAGTGTAACAACAGTAGCCGGAAATGGAACTATCAACTCTTCTAAATATCTTGGAGGTTCCAAGTTGAGTTCTGTGGCACTTCGTTCTGTAACAGTTCGTAAAGGACAGTCTTGGGCCAATGAAAATATTGATGAAGGTGATGCATCTTCATGTGTATTATTTAATTGGGGAGCTATATCATGAAATTAAGATTGCTGGGGTGAGAATGGCTGTAATTCAGTTACATTCCCTTTTACCGTGTTACTATTCTTTGAGTGGTCATTTTATGTACTTAAATTATTTACACCCTGAATAATGTACTTGTTAAAAAAAATTACCATAGTTATGATCTTCCATGTTTGATCCATCTATGAGAAAACCTCAGTAGAGTTTCTTGGTTGGTAATGCCAGTTTGGTTTTAGTTCTCCATTCTTCTAACTACTTTGAATTTCATAAATGTGTTATTGCTATCAAAAAAAGACTGAAAAAATCAATCCAGAATTGGTTTGGTTTATCTTCAAAATGCAGAATATGGTGAAGAAAAATAGTCTGATGCTCTTTATATTTGTATTGGTCTATAAATTTCTGTTGGCTTCTATTATTATTTTATTGAAATCATTTTGGTCAATAAAAATGACCTCTCTGCTTGCATTCAACATCTTGCGTGTCTGATATTCATGTGCATCTCTTTCATATTCGTTTGATTAACTTCAATTGGAATAGCAATATGTTTTCAGGATGCTACAAGTGCTTAATTTGCTTTTGTTATCCTGCTCGCTTTCTTGCTTGCTGTGGCTTACTGATTATTAAACTGTTACTTATTTTTAATAAAAAATCTCTTTTAGGGATACGTAATGAGGCTTTTGATGATTCTCGGGCAAGTATTTCTTCAACAATTTCTAGTTCTCTTCCCTGTGGTGATAATAGAACTGTTGCACAAGAAGGAGCAACTGTGACAACTGGTGGGGTTTCCTTGAGTGGTTCTAGAGTAATAAGTGGTACTTCAGAAATATTGGGCCTCTTGAGAATTCTTGGGGAAGGCTACAGACTTTCCTGCATGTTCAGGTGCCAGGTATTATTTGGCTACCACTGAAGAAACAGAAAATGAATTGATATATTGCATTTGATTTTCTGAATACTGCTTCTGGGTATTACAGGATGCACTGGATACCTATCTGAAACTACCACGTAAGCATTATAACACTGGTTGGGTGCTTTCCCAGGTAATTTTGGTAGTTGTTTAATGAATTCATTACAAATTCATTAATATTAGATGTAGAAGACAATTTGTCACGCGCTGTCTAGTGGTAATCACCTGCATTTTAATCAGGTTGCCAGTCAGGTTATATGGAGAATGTATGCCATTTAATTAAGATTGTAACAAGATGAACTATTTGTCTTGCAGTAAAAGCTGAAGAAAATAATTAGATTTTATCTTCATGTATATTCCTATATGACTTGCTGTTATGTTTTTAACTTAGTCAACTCGGTACTGTTCAGGAGTCAATTACAGTTGCTCTGTAATTGTATTGTTGAGGCTCTAATGATAAAAGTCTTTTTATTGTGAAATTTTAAAATATATTCCTCCAAATATCAGAAATGGGGTCAAACTTAATGAATTATCTCCCTCGTCTTCCAGAAATTCCTATGAACTTGATTCGTTGTCTACATTGTATCATGGGAAATTTTTATACAACTTCCTGGTGATTAGAAATTGGACCCTTAATTTTTTTATTCAATATATTAAGCTCTATTTTGTTTTCATGTATGGTATTATATTTGTATAAAATTTCACTCAAAAAATTCACCAATTGAATTACTATTTTTTTTTTTTGTTTCATGTTTCATTTTGTTTGGTGTGAGATGGAAAGATTGAAAATTATCAATGAATTTAGTATCCTTCTTACAAGTGTCCTTTAGAAAATGAAAGCTGTGAGATGAAAAAGTAGTACAATATAGGAGATGAATTATGTCGGGCCCATTAACCTTGGAACAGTGGTTGGTGTAAAGTGACAAAAAAATTGTAGATCTTTTTTCTCCAAAATAGACGTAAAATTATAATTTCACATGAAAACTTGTCATCATTGTAGAAATAAGTGGATTCTTTGTGCATTAAACCTTTTTTGTGGCCAATTTTCCATAAAATAACTTCAAGGCTATATTAAAACATCTGTATGTCAGAATCTTGCATCTGAATTGAGCATTTCAAGTGCAGGTTGGGAAAGCATATTTTGAATTGGTAGATTATTTAGAAGCTGATCGCGCCTTCAGTCTCGCTCGTCGGGCAGCACCATATAGTTTAGAAGGAATGGATATATATTCAACAGTTCTATATGTGAGTTGATTAATTCTTGGAGTATTATATTTATTGAAATTGAATTATTGCTTTGGTGCTTAGCTATCTATAATCTACACTAATTTAAGAAGGCTCCTCTTTGATGTCCACCTATTTATTTAATCTATCTCATAAAATATGTTCAGGTTACAAGTATTAAAAGATAAACTGGCATTTTGAACTATACTTTTCCAACTCATTATCTGCTTGCCTAAAAGCCGTTGATAAACATTTTTTTATTGTTCAAAATCAAATATTGAGAGGAAAGGAGTGCCTCCTTCTTTGGTGACTACCACGTACCTTTGAGATTACCTAGAAGCATCAATCTTTGTAATATCTCTCCTAATTGGGATTATCATGTTTAGATTTTGCAATTGAAATTCTTTTTTGTGCTGATGTACTTCACTGCTTCACCCTAAGTTACTTTCCCTTCGTTTCAGCATTTGAAGGAAGATATGAAGCTGAGTTACCTCGCACAGGAGTTGATTACAACTGACCGCTTAGCTCCACAATCATGGTTAGCTTTAAGAAACGTTAAATAAACAAATATTCTCAACTTGATTATTGTTATAACGCTGTCTAAACTTTATGTTTCACCAGTGACATTGGAATTTTCACTTTCAGAATCCTGATCCCCTGAGCTTTATGTCCATCACTTATATTTTCTTTTTCATATTAATTCTTTTACTTTTTGAAAAAGATTTTCAGTTGTTTCCTCACCCTTGCAACCCAAAATTTGTAAACCTTCGCACCTATAAAAGCTTAGCAAATTCCTGCTATTCAACTTGGCTGCTTATTTGCCTCAAATAATCTCTGCTCAGTTTAGAGCTGCTTTAAAATGGTTGTCCTTAAGAAAATATTTTGCTATATAAAAGTTAATTGATCATTTCTTTGGGTCGAATTAACTCCTTCAATGTCTCTGGGAATATGCTTTTGAGCTAATTTAATAATTCCAAGGCCTAAAACCCTTATTAGTCTCTGCTGCATCCTTTTAGGATTTCTTCTTGTTGTAATTATCATTGTTCCTTATATTTATTTTTTGGGTGGGGATGCAGGTGTGCAATGGGAAACTGTTATAGCTTGCAGAAAGACCATGAAACAGCTCTTAAAAATTTCCAGCGAGCTGTGCAGCTGAATCCAAGATTTGCATATGGGCACACGCTTTGTGGTCATGAGTATGGCACAGCTATAATCTTCATTATAATAAACATCTTTAGTTGATTGTTAAGTCGATCTTTGTAAAACTTGAGCTGTTTATTGATATTTTGAAATCATATTTTTACATGCAGATATGTAGCTTTGGAGGATTTTGAAAATGGAATCAGGAGCTACCAGAGTGCCCTTCGGGTTGATGCTAGACATTATAATTCGTGGTATGGGCTTGGAATGATCTTTCTTCGCCAAGAGAAGTTTGAGTTTTCGGAGCATCACTTTCGAATGGCTTTCCAAATAAATCCACGTTCTTCTGTTATAATGTCTTATCTTGGAACTGCTTTGCATGCCTTAAAGGTTGGGCAATTTGCTATATTGGCTATAACATCTTGGCATGAGGAAGCTTATTTTACCTTTGTACAAGTTTTTGATAATTTAATTGTGTTATGTAACAGAGAAGCGAAGAGGCTATTGAGGTGATGGAGAAGGCTATATTAGCAGACAAGAAAAATCCTCTTCCCATGTATCAGAAGGCTAATATACTTGTGAGCTTGGAAAATTTTGAAGAAGCCTTAGAAGTCCTTGAGGAACTTAAAGAGTATGCCCCTCGTGAAAGCAGTGTGTATGCATTGATGGGTAAGATCTATAAGCGGCACAATATGCATGACAAAGCCATGCTTCACTATGGTCTTGCTTTGGATCTGAAACCTTCTGCAACTGATGTTGCTACCATTAAGGTGATTGACTTGAATGCTTGTACATCTCGGTTAATTGCACATTTTTATATCATTTCCATCCATGCTTATCAACCTTGAAATCTTTGAACAGGCTGCCATCGAAAAGTTGCATGTACCAGATGAAATAGAAGACAACCTATAAAAATCAACTTGCTTGAGACGTGCAGAGAAAGAGAACATGTAAATTGTCTGGCTCAGAATGTTGGCCTCAGGGAATTGGCCTGCTTGTGCTTTCGATGAATAGTGGATAAATTAGCTGAAAAATTCTTGAAGCATAGTCATGCGGGCACCTTCTAACCAGATGATCCTGTGAGAGTAACCTCAGTTTTGTAGGTAATTCGCACACTAATGGGACAAAGGTAGTAAAGCTGCCACACTTGTATGAATAGTTATAGTACTTACGTCCCTTGTTGGGGGTAAAGAAAAAGGCTTCTTGTCATTAGTTTGTACTTGTTTATAATTGTATTTTGTTTGACTCATCTTGATTAGCGAACGCAAGCCATTTAAGTTGTAATTTATTTTTGTTCAGCTTCATAACTAAACTGTTGTTCTGACCAGATTGGAATTAGTGGAATTTATATTCCGAGTAGGAACTACTTAGTAATGAGAAGCCCTTGCTGCTGTATTCGACCCAACTCCTGAAGGTAAGGGGGCGATGAATTAAATTTTAAGCCAATAAAATAAAATAAATAGGGATTAATGAAAATAAAAACATTGCATCTTCACCAAGTAAGATGGATAATATGAAAATTTTGGTTTTGTTGGTTTGAGAACTTTGTTCCATTCAGTACACCTTCCGCCCTATGCTTTTGATAGGAAACTAGAGCAAGGGTATAATGAAATTCAAGGCTCGAGTTGGGTCATAATGAAACAAATATATGAAATAAAAATAGATATCATAGAAAACAGAAACATATAATTGGATGATTTGTGATGGTGGGTTCGTAAACTATATATTGGTTAGGTTGATTGTGTAGAGAAATTTAAAGAAGTATATTTGACTGAGTGTGAGTCGGAGATGAATGCCCAAAATGAAAAATAAAATATAATGTTTGAGTGGTCAAATTAAATGACCTAAAAGATGCGGTTGAATTTTACTTGAACCCCTAAAACAGTTTCCCCGGAAAAAAGAACTTGAAGGCATGCAATCAGCCATGTTTTATAGTTTATAAGTGAATGCTCAACACTGACTCACTCAAAAGCATAGGGCTTCTCAAGTTAATGACACAGAGGCAACTATCACTTGCGAGTAAATGTTTTAATAAAGGATTTCGAGTTCGAGTATTCACATATACTAATAAGAATGACCACTAGAACTTATATCCTATCAATGGTTCAAAGATCCGAAAGATTAATTCAAACTGCCCAAACACACCCTCTTAAAAGAGGAAAAAAAAAAAACAAACCAGAGGAAGCATAACATACTGTAACAACATCAAATCAACAAGTACTTTGTCAGTTGTCACAACAGAACGTGCATGAATATTAAATTATTTGAAACCTTGAATTGCTTCTTTCATTTTCTCAGCCATCACTTGCAAACCTGTGCTGATAAAGTAATCCAAATGCTCAAGTGTCCACCCTTTTACTTTCACTGGTTCAACTTCATACTCCCACACAATCCTGCACCCTTCTTCTTCTTCATCTTCCTTTGTCACCACTGTCACTGTAGATACATACTTGTTGAACCCAACATTTCCATCTATAATGGAATAGCTAAATGTCATTTTTATTGGATCAATAGACAGTAGTTTCTGCTTTGTCCAGTTTACAGTTTCTTCACCATCGTCGCCGTCCACTGGGGTTCTGAATCCGGCACAATAACGCACGCAGCCGGGTTGGCCAGAGATGCCTTCAACCGGAATGCATGTGGTTAGAGTTGGAAACCATTTGTCTAGCCCGAAGAAATCTTCCAAGAATGGCCATACTTGTTCTGCTTTTACGGCTGCCATTTCTTCAGTAGCCTTGCCTTTCCATTTTGGCTGCTGCTCTTGAACTTGAACCTCCAACACATCATCAACATCTCCCATTTGCCGAGTAGAAGCCATGGAAATATTTATTCAATACTTCCTTCTTATAAGAGGCGTCAGGCGTGCTAGTGTTTTATAATTCATCTGAATGGCTAATGTGGATTGTGGAAGATTTATAATTGCCTGCAAATGTGATCATGATTCAAGGCCACTAAAAATTGCAGGTCGTTGGTTGTTTTCACAATTTATATCATATTTTTCACGTGTCGGTTGAGGAACAAAGGCTCTCATATATAAACCCAAAATAATTGTTATGAGTGGGACCCCTCAAGTTGGCTGCCTAACTCACCTACCCCACAAACAAATATTTCTCACGTTTGGTTAATAATTCAGTCACGCGGAACAAAATTCTTCACACAAATAAAGAGAACTCAATACGGAGAGTTTCTCCCTGTTGTTTAGGATCAGGAACCAAAAGCTTTTCTCTCTGAACATAAGATGGCCCAAACAACATAAATTGAGATCAGGATGATCTTTCTTTCTAATAACCTCTCCCTTATTTAAGTTTTGACTCTTTTTATAATCTACAATGAATAAAATAAAGTGGATGTAGGATTTGTCAATATCATCCGAACCACTATAAAAATATTTTGTGTCCATTTATTTATTTTATATCTTTATTATTGTTACCCAAAATAGCCATGATTTCTTCAAATTTTGATTTTGAACTAGTTTAATTAAAGGTTAAAAATGGACTTTATCCGAAAGTTAGTAATGGTCCATATGTTAAGTGAGCTGCATGAGCCCTCTGGCTTGGTTTCCATATTGCTTGACTTTTTCTCTGTTTTATTTTTCTAACTTGTAATACTTTCAAAACGGGGGAGTAACGCCGGAGGCTGATTTGTTTGTGCTCCAATTCATTGAACAGACTGTTGGCAAACGGCCCGGTAAGAGTGATGGACCATAGTGCTGGCATGGCAATAGCCCATGAACTCAAACAGCCGACGCAAGAAATTCAAGAATCCAGGAATAATGTGATTGATGTTGAGAGATTATAAATTTATCATGCACACACATACACCACTCTGCAATTTCCCTTCCAATACCATAATAATAATTGAACAAATCGAAAAGAAGAAAATCGTTTTATACATTTGTTGACGCTCAGTTTTACACCAACGGATTACGCACGTGAGGATTACAATGAATCCACACGAAAAACTTTATGGTTTTGATATTTTTAATAATAATAAACAAATAATGGTGTATATAAAATAAAAGAGAGACTCTAACGCAACTCCTACGTCCACTGTCATCCTAGCTGGATGACATCCTAACTTAAAATTCAGTTGTAATCTTACACATGAAGCAACCCTCGGAGGGAGTGACACATAACATAGTAATGAACTAATGATGCACTTTAAATACTATCCCTGAAGTAATTTTTTATGGTCTGACACACAATGTTGGAGAGATTTGACACGTAACAGGAATCTATTTCATGTGGATTTTTTATGGATAACAACATTCTTGAGAATCTAATATAGTAATGATCAAGGTAATTATTTACCATGAAGAAAATATTATCACTCAGACTTTCTCCTCTCTTTCAATCCACAAAATCAGAAGCTATATTTCTTCAATATTAAGTTTATTTAAACACAGATAAGAAATGTTTGAAGGCCGAATATAGGAGTCGAGAATAAGGTTTCATAGATGAAATTTAAGGCAAGAATTTGTAATTTCAAGATGGAGCTATGTTGGCTGTTTTTATTCAACAGAATATATTTACACCCTGAAAGAAGATATCAAGAAAACAATATCCTTCAACAACTACTTGCATCCCACAATTCCTCTCTTTGGTAAATTCCATGAACACTTTATTACCAAAGATCAATCTAATTTGAAAGAATTGTAT
>WYDK02118171.1:1400914-1419667 GCA_009867345.2 Toxicodendron radicans
GATGGCCATACAATAATGAGGTCCATTGAGGGACAAGTGGCGGATCAGGATTGGCAAGGAGACAAAGATGCCCCTATCTACAGGACTGGACCAGGACCAGGAGTTGTCAATCTCAGTTACAAGGTTAGTATGCAACCTAATTTGAATTTCAGTTAAAGCATTTATCATTCTAGTCCAACCAGTCCAAACTGTCAAACTAAACAAGTTACTGCTTTGGCAACTGTATGCATTTCAGGGAGAAAATGTAATTGCAACAATCCAAAATGTAATTGGTGTCATTATAGGAGAAGAGGAGCCTGATCGGTGAGTTATATAACTTCTACAAATGGCATTGTAGTATGGTACTAAAAGATTCATTAAAAACATCAATAAGCATGAAACTAAAAGGAAGACCATAATTCAATGTAACATGACAATAACTCATCAAAATGGAATATAGAAAATTAAGTAAACCCACCTCATAGTATTTTGTCCCTGTTGCAACTACATCTAGATTTGTCATCCTGGGTAATCATCGGGATGCATGGACATTTGGAGCCGTAGATCCAAACAGTGGCACTGCTGCTCTCCTGGAGGTAACCATATTTTTCTCTTCCCAAGAAATAAGCATCACATTTCAATAATACACCCTTCACCTGGATTTCACCTGCATCGTAGGTTGCGCAAAGACTAGAAAAAATGCAGAAAAGAGGGTGGAAACCTCGACGAACCATTCTATTATGCAATTGGGATGCTGAGGAGTATGGCCTGGTCTCTCTCTCTCTCTCTCTCCCTATCTTATTTTCTGTGTGTGAAAGAGAGAACAGAAACATTAACCAATCCCTGCTCTCTTTACAGATAGGATCGACTGAATGGGTAGAAGAGAACAGGGAGATGCTAGCTTCAAGAGTTGTTGCTTATTTGAACGTTGACTCTGCTGTACAAGGAGCAGGATTCCATGCATCGGCAACTCCCCAACTAGATGAACTACTAAAACAAGCTACTCTACAGGTACTCAATTAGTATTGCCAATTCTATAAGCAACAATTGGCATAACAAAAGTAACCACTACAAAAATTAAAGACAGCAAATTGTTTAAACTATTTGTAAATAACTATCACGTCCTTGATCACAAGACAAACAAGTAGTGGAAGCAGCAACAATAAGAATTAACAAAAAGAAAAGAAACAGTAGTTGACCTTTTGTGCTACTTGAATTTAATCTTTTTTCAATATTGCTGCTTTAGCTCATGTTAATCAAATTTTTAACTGATTTTGAAGGTTCAAGATCCAGATAACTCATCACAAACAATCTACGAATCCTGGGTTGGTTCCAGTAATTCTCCAGTGGTAAGTGCAATCCAATAGTATTAACTGCACCTCCTTGATGTGGTAGTTTTAATTAACATGACTAAAATCAGATGAGCTTTATCTAGTCCTCCAACCCTCTAGTGATCAACAAATAAATCTTGCATTATAATATATCTATTAACATTCATTCTATATGAAGATTGGGAGACTAGGAGGTGGAGGATCAGATTATGCAGCTTTTGTGCAGCACATCGGTATTCCAGCCGCTGACATGTCTTTTGGAAAAGGTATAAAATACATTGTGTTCTGATCTCTTAAATGATTTTTTATTTTCATAATGTGAATATAAGAATATACTAGCAAAATATTGTACCTGTATACCTGCATGTGTGTGTCAGTTTGTGTATATGCATGGAGGCATAGGTGATTTTTGCATGCACGTATACACTGGTGACAAGAATGACTATAGCATTAGGAGGTTATGTTGAAAATACAGCAGCAACATACATATCTAATTACTAAATAATTACAATCAGTGAAAGCAAAACAGTATCAACACTCATATAGTGATAGGAACCCATATAATATTTCACACAATTGGGTTGGATAGTGGGTCTTATTAGGCTTAGGTAGAATTCTCCTTAGAAAACCGGCTTGCCAAGGGATGCCCAAGCTTTTATAACCTATATGTCTACTCATTTCTCTTCCAATGTGAGATCTTAACATACCACCACGCTTCCGCAACCGACGTCTACGTTGGCCTCTTTATCCCTTAGGTGACTTCGCAAATCTCCTTACCTCGGGCCGCCCGAGGTAGCAACCCGGACCCAAGGTCAGCCTGCCACGTAGGTGTGGTCATGTAGGCGCAGGACCATGGCTCGCTCTGATACTAATTAATAGGAACTCATCTAATATTTCACACAATTGGGTTGGGTAGTGGGTCTTATTGGGCTTAGGTAGAACTCTCCTTAAAAAGCCGGCTTGCCAAGGGATGTCAAAGTCTTTATAACCCACATGCCTACCCATTTCCCTTCCAATGTGGAATCCTAACATATAACAACAGAAAATAATTGGATACAAACAAACTCAAATTAAATCAGAAAACCACATTACTCCAAATATTCCCAGTTACGTTGAAAATATTGTCCATGAGGATTTCCCAACTCCTCTCATTTGCTTTGTAGTCCTAAACAGAGCTCTATCTGGCATGTGAAGAGGTAGGTGTTCATGATAGTTGAATCTATTATTTGAATCCAACAAGCCCACATTCTTTAATGTGAACATTTCAAAGTATAAAATGTAGTCATAGAGAATAAAAAAAACTTTCTACTGCAGTATCAGAATGAGTTTTTGAATTTTCATCCTGAAACAAAAAAAAATTGACTGATAAATGACAAGCAAACTTTACCTCAAGCAATAAGGGCATCTAACTTGAACACAAGTTAATCAAGTACTATAAAACGGTTGTGAAAGCTTTTACGATATTTGTTATAAATGATTAATCACTACCAATGCTCAGATATACTAAGCCACTGGCAAATATTTTTATAACTAACAAAATGGATGTTTGATATATGATGTCTTAGATGCAGTAATATAGTCTCATGGCTAACTAATAGTACATATCAATCACAGGATACCCAGTATACCACTCGATGTACGATGACTTTGTCTGGATGGAAAATTTTGGAGACCCACTGTTCAAAAGACATGTTGCAGGTTTGTCAGAAAAATTTATCCATGGCATAAATGATTAAAACTCCATCAAACAGAAAATAGAACCAGAAGTATTAAATTTAGTTGATATCACCCTAGAAGATCCCACCTTATAATGAGATAAGCAAAGATTAGACCATGTTTGTTATAGAAACACAGTATTCACAGTTCATAATAATTACTCCCAGAATTTGTTGAACCACTTCATTGTCAAAGAATCTAACCCCCGAGCTATTCATTATACAATGAGTAACCTTGCAAGTCTGAAATCACATCAAATCCAAGTGTCTATTTAAGCATGCTTACTGACCCCAAATTTGCTTCTCTTCATTTTTTCTCCTATTCAAAAAAAAAAAAAAAAACAGTAGCAAGTGTCTGGGGTTTAGTTGCTCTTCGACTAGCAGATGAGGAGTTCTTGCCTTTCAACTATCTCTCCTATGCTTGTGAGCTCCAGGTATATTAGTATATAACAGGAATCAACAATTGCATGCAGTCATCAGTACAAACCAAATATTATTGTCTATAGCCAAAATTGATAATGCAATTAAAAACTCCATATTAATAGAAAAGCGCAAAAGACTTGGAGGATGAAATCTCAGGTAAGGGCATAAGCTTAAATCCCTTTTTCAAGTCTATTGAAGAGCTTAAAAAAGCAGCCACCAAAATCAATAACGAGAAAAAGGTATCAAACAAGATCTTATGATTCAAGATTCGTACAATTAATGTTCAGCACGAACTAATTTAAAAATGATTCCCTAGGCAATAAACAGGGCTAAAGGCTGGGCATCTATATGGAAAAAAGATCACTCTAAGATGAGAGAGCTGAATGACAGACTAATGATGGCAGAAAGAGCATTTACAGACCGAGATGGACTCTATGGAAGGACATGGTACAAGCACTTGGTATGTCTCTCCAATTATTAACTTTTTGCTGCACTATTCACAGAATTAAGTTTTTGATGAAAACTACAAAATGAAAACATCCAGGTTTATAATGCAATTAGAGCTTTCTTTTGGTTTCTTTTTTATTAGTACAGAAATGGACTAACTTTACCTTCTATCTTTCTTTCAGATTTATGCACCCTCAAAGCATAATGATTATGGGTCTAAATCCTTTCCTGGAATAGAAGATGCCATTGAAGAGGCAAAGAATCTCAACACAACAGAGTCATGGCTCACTGTACAACATGAAGTTTGGAGAGTCTCCAGAGCAGTCCATCATGTCTCTCTAGTCCTCAATGGGGAACTAACATGAAATGCATAATCTACAATGTAATGGTTCTCAAGGCAATTTATGAACAAATGTTCTGGATGTGCTAGAAGTTTATTAGAGGAACTGTTTAGCCAGACACAATGGCAGTCAGGACTCAGGAGACAGCCAAACTGTTCTTGTCTTATATGAATCAAAAACAGTACAGAATAAAGTAATTGGCAATAAGCCCTATAATCCAAAAAACGCATTTCCAATTTTGTCCTTAGACTTGCTCTGGGATTAAATTCCTACTTAAATCACAGATTATCAAGTCATTTTGGGCCACCTGGATCAATGGTCTCACAGCTCTTTCACATAATGCGACATGCCAAACTTCTCATCTTTTCTTGGTTGGCCATCTATAGATGTTAATACCGTCATATCCTCCATGATGAACAAAAGAAAAAAAATAAATAAAAAACAAGAAACTGCAGAGAAAGAGCTAAACTGATAACCACAGAAACATCCATTGACAACTACAACTACCAAAAATTAACTGGAATCAAGAAGATTGCATGATATAATATCATGCAAATCCCGAAGTTAAACACTAACAAGAGCAATTCCAAGTTTTCAAGATCTCACAACATTCTCTGCAAAAATGCACTCTCCTAAACTATGAAAACTAATTCAGATAATCCTCAAGCTCGCCAACCAATCACAAATAGAAAAACACATTTCCACAAGAATGAAGGAATTTCAGAAATAAAAATCAAATCTATATATTTACATAATAGTTAAAATGTTCAGGTGCTAGAGAGTCATGAGAACAAAGTATGTTCCTTCCAACATCATTATTCTAGCACTCAATGCAGAAAAAACCAGCAAAACACCATGAAAAGGTCTCAAGGGATACCTCTGGTTAGGCGTGCAAATGAGCTAAGCTCAGCCAAATTAGATAGCTTATCAGCTTGAGTCGATTAAGAGATAGTGAGCACAAACAATTGAGTTTCAAAGTTTAGAATCAACACCATTTTCAAAGGACTTGAGATAAGCTCAAGCTCAAGTCTTATTTATTTAATTAAATATCAAGCCACTTTGAGTACAATGTCAAGCTCATATTGCAGCCCAATATTAAGACTCAGAAATATAAATTTATATTAATTACATTGAACAAATAAATGAAAGCTTTTGTTTGTAACTGTGTGCGCATAAACATATATATAGCAGCAGGTTCAAGGCACAATTGTTTTACACAAATTATGATATAGATTTTGAGATATTGAATCAAGACACTTTCAATGGCCAAGATTCAATGCATCTTGAAAATGACACAACTAAGATGCAACCTCAATCATTCAAATGCATCAACCAAATTACTGAAAAATTGTTCAAAACTTGTGTTAAAAATACAAGGTTCTTTATATATGTAGGGGAAGGTTCAAGCACACCACATTTTTAACATAAATTATGACACAGTTTTTAGACCATTAAGATGCACTTAGAAAATGACAAAATTTATATTCAAATTCTTTACTCTTTTAAGGGCTTAAAAATTGTGTCAGAACTTGTGCCAAAAGAAAAACGGGGCTCTTGAACCTAACCCATACATATAAGCTGCATTTTAGAAATAGGCCCAATAAATCATGTATTCTTAGATCAAGCTCAGCTCACGCGTTAAAAGATTGATATGAATCCATAAGGGTTAGATAAAAGCTAAATACACTGCCTCCAAGTACCATCCTTGCTAAGAGTTACAGGGAAAAAGCAAGAAGGGCTGAACAGGTACAAAGATGGTTCCAAAATTCAACTTAGTAGATCAAATATGAAAGGTAAAAAGAAAAATAAAAGGAAAAACCCTTCTTGCCATTGATTATTTAATCTACATGCATGAAAACTTATGCATCATGGTTCATGAGAAATCATTTATACTACTAAAATTCCAATATCACATCTTTTTAATACAAATATTTAATTCTAAGATTTTATTATTAAGATAAAAGATGTCACTTAACAATATGAATTCCTATCTGTTCCTAGGTGCTTGCATGCTGTACAAATCAAGCTGGGGTACAATTAAAAAGAAAACTACAAGTGGTTAGGGTTTTCAATCTGGAAGTAAAGATTTAATCTTAATATATTATATACAGTTTCAAACATGTACAAGAAAGCTATTGTATGCTTAGAACATTTACTTCCAAACCTTGATAGCCCCATCTCTACCGCTTGATATGAGGAGTCTCTGGTTCAACTTTACAGAAGCCAAAGAAAGAATGGAGTCGCGGTGACAACCGGCAGAGTCAGTGGCAGCAGCCGCAAGAACTGCTTTTGCTGTCAACTTGGTTGTTAATGGTTGCCTCTTTCTCTCCTGTTTGCAAGAGAAGTGATAAAATGTTAGTATTCAGATTCTAGTGATAAATATGGCTCTTCACGGTTCTCTCTTTTGCATTGACTTGATTATTAAAGATTGTCTATTTAAACTTTTCAGCCATCAGATTATAAACTTAAGGAAAAGAGGCAGCAAACAGTCTCCTATAGCTCATTCTGAACTTCAGAACAAAAAAAAAGAACTAAAAGAATCTGTCAGAGGACTCAGATGAAATTTAAGAGGCAAGAATAGTTTGAAATCGCATGTTCTCCAATGAGACTCCAGGACACCCATTTTCCATGTTATTGCGCTAATTCTTCAAAGTGAAAAATACAGTGATTGAGGAAATGTGTGCAGAGCAGTGTTCTAAAACCCGTACCAGACCGGCCGGTCCAACCAGGACCCAGCAGCCTCTCCGGTCGGGGTTAAAATTTTCAACTTTTCACAAAATCCCTAACTTGACCGCCGGCGAACGAGGGGCTACCAAGTGCCAGGGCTAGAGGGTTTTTGTAGAGTGGAGTCCGGTGATTCAAAGGGTGGTGTCGGATTGAATTTTGGACGCCGGAAAAATCAACCCAATATCTGATGGCCTTACAGGGTCACTAAACGAGTCGGGTTTTAAAACAATGGTACAGAGGACCAATGTTCTGAAACCCGACTCGTCCAATGACCCAATCAGGCAGTCGGGTCCCAGGTTGACCCGTCTGATCAGTAATGATTATCAGCCCCTGCAGGTTGTAAATCCAGCAAACACACCCAGAAAATTATGAATCAGTTGCTGTAGGTTTGAAATCTAGCAAAAACACCCCTACAAGTTCTATACTTTTATTTTTTTTTTCTCTTTCTCTTTGTCAGTTTCTTCTCTCTTCTATTACTTTCAAGTTTCCCCTCTCTCTTCTGTAACTTTCTTCTTCTTTCCTCTATTCTTTGACTTTGTCTCTAATGTCTTCACTTCATCCTCTTCCTTCTTTTCTCCTTCCCCTCCCCCTTACTTTTCTTCACTTTTTGGCTGAGCCACAACATCCTTTTTCAGCAAAACCCCATTTTTGTTTCTGTAATCACCAACAAACACAAAAATGGCTAACCTGGTTTGAAATCCACCATCAAGGAAAAGGGTGAAAAGGTCTAAGGGTTCAGGATCTACACACAAGAAAGGCTGGGAAATGGGTTTGAATCACACGCGCCGCCAAGTCTCTAAGAGAACATGAAGAAGAATAAGAAGACCAATTTGGCTTTTGTATATTCTTCTTGATGCTGAATTTTGCGATTTTGAAGTTGAAAGCTTTGATTTTGATAGTTAAAGTGATAGTTTTTGTGAGTCAGGTTATGACTAAGATGCTTGCTGATAACGAGGTCGTTGAGTTTATTGTTTCTGTAGTTGTTGTTGTTGGAGGAGGAGAAGGTGAGAGAAAATGGTTTGGAGAAGTGGGTGTGTGGAAGGAGGAGGTGGTGGCTACTGGCTGCAAGAATCAAGAAGAATATTGAAGAATGACAAAGAAAGAGACAGAAAAAAATTTAGGGATTTTTGTTTTCAAGTGACCCGGTTTTGTGACCGCGCCGGTTGGATCGGCGGTCACTACTGTTCATCCGGTCCAAATCCAGCCCAAACCGAGTCAAACGACATTGCCGGTTTTTATTATACCTCGGATCGGACAAGTGACCAATTCCCGATCCAACCGGCCCATCCGATCTGATCGGGTTTCAGAACATTGCAGAGGACTCAAGATAATAGTTGAGAGGGAAGCATAAATGTGAACAGGGTATAAAGTGTAACAACTTCTTGTCCATTTAATTGAGCTAACAATAATGCAAGCTTAGTTTCTCTCCTACCGACAAATGGACATTCAACTCTACCAAATTATCTGACCTTACTTTCAGCACAAAGATAAAATCAAACAACCCAGTCTTTCAATATTATGATACCCCATGTAAAGATTGTAGATAGGTCTTGCCCTATCTTTCAAAGAGGGAAATGGGAATATACCATACTAATGCAACAAAAGTTAACAAGCTCGGAGGCAAAAACAATAATTATTCAACTGATATACCTGTACAACTTGCACCCCAGAGCTCGATCGTATTTCATATAAATCATCATTTCCAACCCCCTTCAAATTTGGCCCACAGATACAGTAACTTCTGTCAGGGCTGCAATACAAGGCACAAATGTCAATTAAACCACAAAACCGTATTCAGATGACTAAGCAAATGAAAATATAAATCAAACTAGCACCTGCAGTGGTCCCATCGACGAATCTTCAAGTCTGTACCCCCAGTAACCAAGTCACCCCCAGGTAAAGGAAGTAACGATCGAACACCAGGTAGACGAGGGGGAGGTTCATTCAGCTCATCAACTCTATACTTGGGATTGACATTCCGTCGCAGATCTGGTTTAGGATTTGACTTGCTGGATGGCCTTGCAAAGGCCCAAGGCAAATCAGAAGTTTCAGCCTCACCATCATAATTGGCCACTCTCAAGACCTAAAAAGAAAAGTTCAAACATTAAAAAATCAACTCAACTATGTTGGTTTATCAGTAATAAGATAATGAAAATACAGATATAACAAAGTGGTCCTTCCAGCTATTTGGAGTTACAACATGAGTTTGTATTACCAAATATAAACCACCACGCTTTTTCACTGTAAGAGAAAGATGATGCAAGTACGCAATCAAATATCTCTCCCATTACACAGTACCACTAGATAAAAGCTTCTTCTGAAATTTTATTAAAGGTGATAATACATGTTATGCTGTTCACTTCAGTTTCTTCAACCGTTACCCCTTTTTATTATAGGAAAGTTCTTCAGGATATACTGAAGAGGGGGATCTAATCCAGGTAAAAGATTCAGTTAAAATATTTTTAAGTCACAGTGGAAATCTGAAATTGTCATCTGCGAAATATTTTAAGAAAATGACAAAGGATTCAGAAACTCTCAGTGGCCATGAGATGTCCTGTTTTTAGAGAGAATGCCTGCTACTTTTCAATTTTCTGTTGGCAATCAATCCTCCACTGTTTCAAATTCCCTCCCAAAAAAAAAAGGCTTTTGTCCCATTTTTATGGGTTGTGTTTAAACTATAATACCTAATTTATGATGTCAATAGTATCATTGGGAACCCTAAACTATTTAGTGCCATCTTATCTACATTTTACAACAAAGAGCAAATGAAAATGTACCTGGTGGCAGCTCCCATTCTCTGCATTCCATAGTGAAACTTCATTGCAACCCGCAGCAGCATATATAAGAGGTCTTGCACTAGTAGATAGAGAGGTATTTGGAGGAGGAACAAAAAGGCACATTTTCTCTATAGGGCATACAACAGAATACTGCCATGAGTTCACAGGTATAAGGAACCTCAGATCCCAAAGAGTGAGCACACCCCTAGAAGATCCTGACACAAACCAATTTCCACAAGGACCTGTCACCAGAGAAGATATGTAGCCTTCCTCGGGAATTGCTTTTAATGTCCATGCATGTGAATTTAATCTTGCATCCCACAGATGTATCCCACAACTTTGGGTACTGTACATAAACATCTGACTGGCACAATTATCAGTATTGTAGTTTACAAGGGTAACTATGGCACCTTCCTTGGTATCCTTCTTTTTTATATCAGCAATACCTGAATACTTTTCAACAACATTACCAAGACCTCTGGAGATGTGATCCACAGAAAACATATGTATCATGCCATCACATGCTCCAACAACAACTTGAGCCGAATTCCGAAGCATTATAGAGCACAAAGCTCGGCTTCCCTCTAAGTGATAAGTGAGCCTTGATCTAAATGAAATGTCCTTCTCCAACTTCCTTGAATCCCACACCTTGACAGTGGAATCATCAGATGCACTCACAAAAAAGCTATGATCATTTGAAATTGCAATGTCATTGACAGCGGAGCGATGCTCTTGGAGGTGTGCAACCAGCACTCCACGAGGTTTCCAGCCTGAATCTGAAATCGATGATGTTTGTGCAAAAGATGGCAAACCTAGAAGATGAGAAGGAGAAGAAGCATCCTCCCCAGATATAGAACTCCCTTTTATTGTGCTAGATATCCCCATCTCTTGAAATTTACTGTTAACATATGTTGTTTGATCATTTTCCCTGCCTTCTGGTTCATGTACTACTCTATAGAACTGCTTAGAACCATTACTAATGCTAAATGAGCCTGAAACAAGCTTAGGCACAGGAACTGAACTGGCCAAGCTAAAAGATTTATTTAGTGGATCCATCCATGGCATGGATGATGAACTGATTCCTAGGGAGTTAACATGAAAGGAAGAATCAGAAGCTGCAGGGAAAACTGCCCGCTTGTCCATAGTAAAGGAGTATAGAGGTATGCCTTCTGATGGTTTATCACATAAGAGGCTATTTGCACCACTGACCTGTTGAGACATAAAGCCTGGGAATTGAAATTTCTCTGAGCATAGAGGATCCCGAATGTCAACCATGCTAGAAGCATGATACACAAAACTTCCCATACTTCTCAGCTTAGCCTCATCATCATCATCATCATCATCATTGCTTTTACTCAACTCAGACTGTTTTGAGGCATTGACTGTGAGTCTTTGACCCTCTATACTTTGTTGCTTGTCAGGCCAGTACTTCATGGAATTTAAATCCATTGCCCCTCTCTTGAGTAAATCCACAGTTTCCTGTTGTTCAGATTGTGCAGATGAATTATACCATATCTTTCTCTGCCTCTCTAACATGTCAGAACTCCGAGCATTTTCTAACACTTGATAGAAAACCTCTCTAGACACTTGAGGTTTTAAACAAGAAAGAAGAGCGTTCACAGAAACTAAAGATGCTGGTTGTCTGCGGAGGAAAGGGCGTATAACTGGGGCAAGGAAAACATAGGAATCTACCGCACCCAAGCTCTCACTGCTAGCAGCAATGAAAGTAACAGCTGACCTTCTCACCCATTGACTAGGAAAACATAACAATGGAAATGCACGCTCTATCATCTCAAGAAGTATCCTCTTCCGAAGAAAACCACCTTTGCACAGAATAGCCAAACAATCCAATGCATTGACAATGACAGCCTCTGTTGCATCACTTAATGCCTGCTCAATGTAAGGTAACAGATATTCCTCCACACTTCTTTCACCCACAAAGAAGCAGACATATACAATCTGCCCATAAAATACAGCCCTTAATTGCTCATCTCGATCATTAAGAAAAGCAGGTAGGATTGGTAACAGAAAGTCGTTACTCTGTCTCTGGCCAAAGAAGCAACAAAGGTTACCAATATCCTGAAGGAGCGCTCTACGGATATTAGGAGTTTGCTTAGGACCCATTACAAGTTCTTGAACAACCTCAGCTATGGACTTTCTTAGCTGTGCAAGCTGAGAATCAACATTTAATCTCTGCAATTGTCCAGATGTCTCATTAGAGAATGCCAGTGATTTATGTGGTGAACTCAATTTGTCAAGAACACCTGCTTCACTCAAGCTTATTGAGTGAACCAGAAACCCATAGGCAGTAAGTGCCAGCTTAGCTATGTTGCTGGAATAACATATTCTCACACTTTCCTCTGGATCATCAGGAAGCATGGAAAGCATTGGAAGGATATACTCTGGAAAAATTTTAGCATCACTAGGAGGAAAATCCCGGACTAAAGGCAAAATATCACACAAAGTTTCCAATGCAGCACTACGAACGATTGCAGCTGGATCAGAAAGCATTGCAATAACATATGGAAGAACACGCTGCAAGCGATCTTCATCATCAATATATAATGAAGAAGACTTCAGTAAGAGTACAGCCCTCCTTCTCATGTGAGGAAGCTTGACATTACGTATGCAAGAACAGAGCAGAGACGCAATAAGAACCATTCCTTCACATTTCACACTATCTTCAGGTAATGGTAAAAAGGTCCTGCCAAAGGTGTCCGATTGGCTGTCATACTCCGACATCAATGACTTTAAATCATTCATTGTAATCTTTTTCAGGAATGGATGAGTGTTTCTCCTAAATGCATCAGAAGTGCTTTGAAGTAGCTCACCAGCAGAATGCACAGCACCATTTCTGGGATCTTGACAATTCTGCACATCCTTCTGCATAGGTTTTGCACTAGAATACTGATGGCTTTGTTTACCATCTCCAAGCAGGGTACTAACATCACCAAGTTTGAACCTGTTCTGTACTATACCTTTCTCCATCTTTTCTGTCTTCCCAAAAAAGTCATTTTTAAAGTTCAACTTCTGTTTTACAACTGTCTCTTGTGACTCTTTAACACTAGCACTTGATGGTGTTCCAAGTCCACCAACTGTCACATCACTTGATTTATTGCCCACCATCTGCTTAAGTATCTCAGGGAAAACACTCTGGCACATCTCAACCTGCAAAAGGAAAGAATAAGTAGTGGGAAATACAAAGTTTAAAGCACAACTTTAGAAAGTTGTTTACCCTCGTATCAGAATGACGAGCATTCCAGCAGCAGTAGAAATTATGCAAAAATGGTGAGAAATACGTTGGAAACACGACAGCTGCATAATTCTGCAGGTAGCTTTCAGCTGAAAATCGTGATTCTGGTTCCAATTGAATCATATGAAGTATCATCTTGCGGATTCCAGAATCTGGGATCTGCAAGCACAGGGCGTAGAATATTGATGAAAAGATTATTGAGCATAAAAGACAAAAAACATGAAAACAATTCAAAAACTTCCAGCAATCTTCAATACAGTAATCATTTATAAAGTCATGCACAGACCATAAGTGATGGCAGGAAAAGAAAAAGGAAAATTGTTAGCATGTGATTTAAATATATTCTCACTTACACTTTGACAAAATCAAATGTCCAAACAGAGGTGTGCAGTTCAAGTAAGATCGGATTTTCTTGAGTTTAATATTGATTAAACAAGACTAGATAGTACAAATTAATAATGAAAAAAAAAGGAACAGAGTTAAGAGAATAGAATGGAGGAGGGAGCCGGGAAGGAAAGAGGAGAAAATGCATACCTTTTCAAGATGTTGGCTGGGATCATATTGCCCTCTGCGATAAGCAAGCAGCTGAGAGAGTTCAAACAGGGGCTGACCCTCAAGGAAAAGCTCTGCAATTACACACCTTAAATAGTTGCAACACAAGTACAGATCATTAGTTCATGAAACAACACAAAACATACAAAAGTATCACTTTTTCACAAAAATATTATGTAATTGAATTTGCTAGCAGAAACAAATTATGTCATACAAGTTTCCAATTTAATTTTACAAAAAATTAAATAAGAAACATTTATTTTGTTAATGCAACAAAAATAAGTCAATAAATCCAATGAAAAGTACAGACTGTTTTCAAGGAGCAAGCATATTTCTACTTTTGGTGAGATTATTTTTCAAGTCAGTATTAATAAAATTAACTTTTCTATCTTTAGATATAACTTTTACATAGCCCTTCTTCTCTCACTCTTGTTTTAATATTTTGTCTTTAGATATATAACGAATACAAATGAAACTAGATTAGTCCTCTGGAACAGAAATCTGTAAGACTCTTGATTAAGATTGCTTTATGTTTCTCCTAAAAAAGATTGTGGAATATAGAAAGTTAGAAACATCTAGTTCCAGTACCATATTTTACAGCCAATTAAACAATAGCCTACAAACTTTGTTCAGCAGAATTTAAGAAAAATGAATAAGGAAAATGCTAAAGACGAAGAAGATGAAAAAAAAAAATTGCATAATGCACTTCTACATTCTGGATATTAGATATATAACAAATACAAATGAACTAGATTAGTCCTCTAGAACAGAAATCTGTAAGACTCTTAATTAAGATTGCTTTATGTTTCTCCTAAAAAAAATTGTGGAATATCGAAAGTTAGAAACATCTAGTTCCAGTACCATACTTTACAGCCAATTAAACAATAGCCTACAAACTTTGTTCAGCAGAATTTAAGAAAAATGAATAAGGAAAACGCTAAAGACGAAGAAGACAAAGAAAAAAATTGCATAATGCACTTCTACATTCTGGATATCAAGATATCTTTCCAAATCATAATTTAAATACAATATATAGCACTAAGACAGAGATGCTAATATTGTTAACACTCACCCTACAGCAAAGATATCCATAGATGGCTTTAAAGGAGCATCTTGTGCGACTTGCATCTCACCTCCATGCTCATAAAATCTCTGAAAAATCAAGCAAGAATTCAACTACACTGTCAATATATATTATACATAACAATTATATTACAAGATAAGAAGGTTTATTGAAATTTTTTGCCACAAAAGATAACAAATCCATATTTAACACAATAAGATCTTTCAAAACAAGACTGATTAAAACTTCATCACTTTCTTCCATAAGAAACAACAAACTAATAATTAAAACTGCATCACCTGATTTCAACCATAAATGATTTGAAAACGCCAAGCAGAAGATTATAACTACACCAAACACAAGCCAGTCTTCAAGAAAAATGTTACGTAAATCGTAATCTAAAAAGCAATGCACAAATCACAAGATATTGAGTCACCGCATAAACTAAGATTTTAAGATGACAGAATGGTCCAAAAATAGTAATTGATTTGACATGAAAAAAGAAAACCATAACAACCACAACCAGCAATAAAATCATAGCAATAAACATAACCTATTATAATTTATTTAATATTGTTGGGGGATTCGAACCAAAGACCATCTGGTCAACTTTGCTCTAATACCATATTAAGTTAACACTTGACCTAAAAGCTTAGGATGACAGGTAAGGACCTAAAAATAGAAATTTAGTTCTAATAGAAGACATATAACGATAGTTAGAGGTAGAAGTAAATATACCGGGCAGTTGACCGTAATGGTGGACAATTTTCATAGAATCAAATAGAAAAAGATTTATAGTTTTGAACAATAAAAAATAGGCAAAAACGAAATGATTAAGAAAGTAATATTCCAAAAACTCTTTATCCACACAAATTAACACCTACACCTCCACTATGAATATACCAGTTCTACAAAGACATCTATTTGATCATAATGTTTTTGTTCACACAAATTAACGATTACACATATGAAAAGTGCCAACTATAGAAAAAAAAACATTTGTCAACCACACAGATTGCTTCATTAATATGCAACAGAAAAGTGAAGAAAACTAAAAAGCATTCTTGTTGGTATTAATCCACCAAATGTCCCTGCAAAATGTGTACAACATGAATTTCCATATTCTAAAACCAAGGTTGTAATCTAACCCTAAGAACTGATGGAGCCTGTACATTGTGAAATATCAATGAATAAAAGTGGTAGAGTAGCCTTGTTATTTTATTTTTCAGAATAAACTTTCAAAGTTTGACTTGCAGCAAGGCTTTAATTTGCATTACTATGATTGAAGATTATATAGGCCACTTATAATGCTAAAACCTCATAATTCCAGTTATAATATAATTGTTGAACAACTTGTACGTTAAAACCCAAAACCTTGATATACATGAGCAAAAGAAAAGCAGAATAAGAAGCTTCATATATAGATGCTAAGTTGAACCACATATCATCAATTCATTGATGGCTCATAAAAAGCTTTCATGTAGAACGGACATATCATAGACAGTATATTTAATGTGGTAATATATCAATGAAATGAATGGAAATAAAAACCAACCTCAGGAGCAAGATAACAGAGCCTTCTTCCTCCAGTATCAAAAAAGAATGAGAAATCTGAAGGGTCGTCATAAGGAATGTATGTGGGTTTAAATGACGCAAAGTCAGCAAGATAAAGCCAATTCCAGGAAGTGACCAGCACATTCTCACACTTTATATCACCTAGAAAAATAAAGTTCATCACAAATCAACCATCACAATAACATTATATAAATTTCCTCCATTAAACTCACCATGACAAATCCCCTTCTCATGGCACTGTTTTACTGCAAGAAGTAACTGCATTATGACAAGAATGTAGAATTTTCAGTGGAATTGTGCTGGTAGTAGTTATAATTAACAAAGAAAGAGAGATATAAAGAGAAAATGGAGGATAGGTACCTGAAAAGCCAACCATTTCTTCTCCACAAGACTGAGAAAAGGTCTAGTACTTAACCGGTCATGAAGATTATTAAAAAAATACTGTCTCAATAAGTATGCAGCTTTATCTGTTTCTTGCCAAAACTGCAAGAACACACTAAAAATGAGTAATTTGAACAAATATCCTCTGTTTAATTTTGCCTAGAATAGACAATGGCATGAAAATCCAGCAAAGTAAAAAATAAATTATAAAAAACAGAACACAGCTATACTAATTCTTTTATCATTCATCAAATACTCATAAAATTTTACTATCTTAGCTTTACGCCGGTTCCACCAAGGCCTTGAAGTCGATAAAGTAAAGTCTTTCACCACCACAGTTACAAATCGAAGATCCAAAATCCTTAAAATTACTCTTTTCCTGAGTTTTCTCAGTTAAAAAGCACTAGTTCAAACCTACCACTATTACTCAACAGAATTAAAATATAAATAAATAAATATATATATATATATATAACGAAACCATGTTAAACTCAAATTCTCAAATTTGCTTTTCCTACGTTATCTCAGAAACCGAAAAACAAATTTCAAACGGAGTTCTTTTTAATAAAATTTAAAAATTAAAAGAAAAAAAAGTGAGAGATGACAAAGAATTGGACCTGGAAGGGCCACACATGAGGGTGGTCAATATGACGGAAGGTTTCCTTGATGTGAGCGAGCCGGCGTTCATACTCTCTGAGATCGATGTAGTCACCGCGCTTGAAATACACCTTCACCAGGACCAATCCTTCATCGTGCTTGCACTGAATCGACTTAAAAAATCGGCCACGTCCCAGTACCTCTTTCAGAACCAAATTGTAAGAGGAAGGCAGGTCGTGCAGGTAATACTCGGACGCCGATACTTGCGTCGTTCGCGCGATCTTGTTGCCCATTTTTTTTTTTTTTTTTTTTTGTCTCTTTGTTCCCTCAAGTCTCAACTAAATTACATTTGTTTTTGTTTGGATTTTCTAAAGAGGCTTCGTCTGTCGAAAGAAAAGAGATGGGGCTTTTCTCTTTCCGATTACTTCACGATTGGAAGGGTGAAGCCGTTTTTTCAAGACAAAAGTGAATTTTTAATTTCTTATGTTTGTTTTATTTAAAATGAATATAAAATAAATAAAACGCAAGCCCCCGTTATTATAATTTAACCATTGCTTATATCGGATTAAATTTAATTTTTAACTTTTTTATATTTTGTTGAAAGTCAAATTTTAGTGATATAATATCTTAACCCATTTTAAAAGAAAAGAATCTTCGTCTATTTAAATTACTATATTTCTGTATTAAGCATTGCTCTTATAATGTTGTTAGGGAACTTAGTACTTAATTTTCTTATTGTTAAGACAAATTATAAAAAACTAATGAATTTATACAACTTATAAGTAATATTTACAACACAAAGAAAAAAAAAACTATCTTAAAAGCGTTTTTTACCTTTTAAAATTTTATTCCGGTCATGTTTGGTAGAGTATTTGAAATATGATATTCTATAAAATGTTTTAAGTTGTCTTGAGTTTGATTAAATCGAATAGGATCAGATTTTGAAAATGTATTTGATACATTTTTTTTTAAAGGAGTTTTTAAGACAGAATAGTTATTTTGTACATTTTCTGAAAAATATTTAGATTATTTTTTAACTCCCTGCATTTGGTAATTTAGTTAAACCCACGTACAATAAAAGTTTAAAAATTAACTAAATCACTCCAGCCACCCAAGAGGACAGTCAATCGCCGAAGCGGCACACAACTGGCTGGATTTGGCCAGTCTTACGCCGATATGGCTGTTTTCGACCAAATCCACGGTGGATCTAGCCGAAAATGACCAGATCTATGGTTAGAGATCTGGTCGAAAACGGCCAGAGATCTTGTTAGAAACGGTCATAGATGTGGTCAGAAACGGCTAGAGATCTGGTTGAAAACGGTCAGATCTACAACTATAAATCTGGTCGGAAACTACCAGATCTGTGGTCAGAGCGATCTAGCCGACTGTGCGCCGTTCCAGCCAGGTCGACAAGCGATGGCCAACAGTGGTTACTAGCAGACGATGGTGGTCTTTGGTTGATTAATTATCAGATTAGAATGAGAGAAATGTATGATTTTAGTTAAATAGAGTTGAAAAAATGTTTTGAGTATGATTGATTTTCAAATTGAATTCCTAAATAACTAAACAAACATTTATTCTACTTTTTAATC
>WYDK02118171.1:1459697-1478571 GCA_009867345.2 Toxicodendron radicans
GTCTGGGTGGTGTAGTTGGTTATCACGCTAGTCTCACACACTAGAGGTCCCCGGTTCGAACCCGGGCTCAGACATTTGTTTTTGTTAAATTTTGGGCCCTCGTCTGGGCTTAGTACATGAACTGTTTCGAGAACCTCATTCTTCCGTTTTTTTTAATCACATTTTCAAGTGATTTAGTGATGTTGTAAAAGAAATACTAAAATTAATGTACCCTCTGTTCTTGATTTTGGATACAGATATCTTGAATCGAATCTCTTATATCCTCTCAAATTAATTATATATTTAAAAACAATTTAAGGAATGAGCATGATTGTAAATTTTTTAACAAATTAAAACCAAACAAAGTTTTTGCTCATACAACATTGAGTTAACTAGGATTCCTTAACTCATTAATTGCACAGCTAGCTATAAACACAAATAAAGCTGTTGCATGTATCATTAAAAAAGAAAAAAAAAAAGAAAAAAAAGAAGTTTGGGACATAATTATATTGCTAATAATAAAAACTATTATATCAAAGCTGGCGCATCCATCTAAATTAAGTTGAAACGCACGAGACACTGATCATGAAGCTTCCTTATAGTTTATAATTTGATTACAATCGGCTTCCTTAATCGTCCTTATTCTCATCTGCCTCCAGAGGTTGCTTTCCTTTATCTCTGCATGTACTGTAATCATGTACAGGCACACATGAGTTTTTGTATTTTTATAGCTTAAGCTAGGGGAAATCAATTACAGAAAAAGAATGAATTAGAAATACTTAGGGTTTCCACGTTCATCAAAGCCAGTAAGAGCTTGCTCAATTTGATATTGGTACTCCATGGTGAGATCAATGCCTTGCATGTCAAAAGGTTTGACATCTTCACCTTCTTCCATAGTTGACTGGTAATTGTAGATACCAGTTGGCTAAGTTGTAAGAAACAACCAAAAAAATAATAATAATTATGAACAGATAGGTTAATTTGTTAAAAGAAATTATATATAAATATGATAAAAGCAAAATGAAAAGAAAGTAATTTTAGATTGAATACAGTTTAATTACATTATGAGCAGGCGGGGTTGGAGGCTGAAAACTGAAAGCATCAAAATCGTTCTGAATCTGCGGTGGTGTTAGTGATGACGGTGACAATGAACCCTTTGTAAAGTGTTCAAACTGCTTTTGTTGCTCTCTTTCACGAAAGGAATTCAGTTGTTGATTAAGAGCATTAAGTTGACTCTGATATAAATCAATCTGAGACTTAAGTTTGCAGACGACACCTACACAGCCATGCACCGGATCATTATGCCTGATATTACCCTCCATGAGAATTGACTCGGCAGCTGCATGTCTTTGATTTGGCTCAACCGAATTTATGATTTTCTGAATGTTGCTTATACCGAAAAGTTTCTGCGCATGTTGAAACTCTCCATACCGACTTGCTGGAAAATAAGGAGCCAATTCACAGCTCTCATCGCACTTCTTCCTCTGATGTTTACAGGACGCACAGGCATTAGGGTTCACTCCTCCAATGTTAATCTCCCTGTTCATTGTTAATTAATTTCTATTCTTCAGTTCAGCCAAAGAAAGGAAAATAGAATTAGAATGAGATAAAAGAGGTGTTATATATAAAGTTTACTTAAACGAGTCACATAATTAATGTTGCGAGATTTCTCGGTATCTTAATTTTAATGAGATTAGATTTTGTGCTGGATTTGAAGTGGAAATACGGCATTGCCAAATACATTCCTAGAAATTACATGAATTTCAATAGTGTCAAGGAAATTAGGTAGTTGTGCAAAAATTAATGGTGAATATACACTTCTGGATAATGGAATTGGGAGACAATCATCGGAGTCGACAGTGATATTAAGGTTTATAATAACTTATTTTCCAAAATGCAATTGAAGGCTAAAGGGCCCGAGGTTTACCACAAATATGGATTCACTTTAAAATAGAGAATGAATATTTTATTTTAGACAAGAAATTAATTAGAAGGAACACAAGATTTCAGATAGAAGTATAAAAATAATAATGAAAATAACCTCCAAAAATGAAACAAGCAAACGGTTTGAATAGTTTTGGCGACATGGCTGAGAAATAAGGTGGGAGACTGCAAATCCTTTTTCCCCAGTTCAAAAATAGGGTTGCCTGGAAAGACAAGACTTCAACTCTTTTATTTTGCTTTGTTGGTATAACTCATCGAAATTTTCCTAGCAAAACAAGGAGCAGGAAAAGACTCTCGATGCGGGTTCCCTTTTTTTAAGTATTGTAAAATCTTAACCTAGCTATTTATATTTTTTGTGTGTTAATGATACTGGTTTTTAACTGATATGATACGCAAGCAAATTAAAGATCAACTCATATTAATGTAAATCTCAAACATTTATACTTATAATTCCTTTGTACTTTTATTGTCACATATGAAACGGTTTGCCAATGTATTAAAGTAAGGTTAAAATAGACTTTCTTGACTTTTTTAAAGGTCAATTAACGAAATATTTTAATAAAGGCGATTTTTTAATACCTTGAAACTTCATAGGGGAGATTGATTAAAAGCCTTAAACCTACCATCTACCTAAGAAAATTTTAAATTGTAAAGAGGGTTAATAATGCGTAACTGCGCAGCCGAGAGTGAGTAATGTGAACTTCGGTTGGCAATGCATTGATAATTTGGTAGTTGGCGAGCTCGGCGAACACTTCAAAGAACACAAACAAAGTAAATAAATAAGAATAGTAGCCTATTCAATCACGACGTAAAGGCGAACCCACCAGCCACGATAATCATCACTGATCCTTGGCTTAAGACCAGATAAAGGATAAGCCAATCCCAAGATGTAAAGGCAAAACCACCAGTCAAGGGTCTTCAAAACGTAAAGGCAAAAGCACCGGTTTCAGAATCCACCACCAAGTTTGACAAGAACTCGGATAAAAGATATGGGTAAACACTCCAACAAGAGGTTTCAATTTTTCATTGATCAAAAGTCCCTTAATACAATGAAGATTCAACCTTATATAAGGCCTTACACATGTGTTTCCAAACAAGGGTAAACCAAATTATACAATGGACAAAAAACTATAAAAATATACAATAGGTAAAGACTATCCTAGATTGATCTTCCCCAAAATTATGATGACTAGAGCAAGTAGGGTTGACAAGTGAGCTTGGGATCCCACAAAAAGGAAGGGAGCAAGAACCACCAAAAATTGTTGCCTAAAGAGGACAGTCTTGAGTCGCCCACAAGGTCACACTTATCAAGGTTTGTCTTTTCCATTAAATGCTATCATGTGCCTACTTGTTAACTTTCTTTGAAATGTTTTTCCTCCATGTTAATACATTGAATCTAATGGAAGTGTTCGGATTCCATGGTGGGTGATCAACTCAACCTTAGCTCGCGTAGAAGGTTGAGCTCACATAGAATGAGCTCGCTTTGTCAATTGAGCTCGCATGAGTGGATTGATTCGAGCTCACATCGGTTGAAAGGGCATTGCCTGAACTCGCATGGGATGAGCTCGCTCCTAGGGAGCTTGCAAAGGCTAGTTGTCTTGGGTCTGAGCTCTCATTATTCGAGCTCGTGCTAGGCGAGTTCGCATCATCCTCCCCGGGTTGAAGAGCATTTGCCCTCAAATCTGTAAGATTTTTGTCCTCTAAGTGTGGAGACAGATTGCCTACATTGAATGTGGCTGAGACATTCCCGAACTCGCTCAGTAAGTCGACCTTGTACTCGTTATCTCCAATTCTTTCGGTGTGAGCTTACTTTTCCTCTTGGATGGAAATCTCTCATTTCTAAAGTGAACATAGACCAACTATTTGGGCTGAAAAATAGCTGGTGTTATATGCTTGTTTGCTTTACTCTTGTAAGCCTCGTTGGACTGTTCCATTTAGGCTCGAACGCTCTCATGAAGTTTCTTCATTGCTCTAATCTTCTCCTTTACATCCAAACTGACTTGTATCTCAAGGGGCAGTGAGGTTAGTTCAATGGGTGTGATGGGGTTAATCCTATAAACAACCTCGAAAGGAGAATGCCTGGTTGTAGCACTTGGGGTTTAATTTTAAGCGAACTCCGCATCCCAATCTTTCAATTTCTTGTTCACCAAGGTTCGAAGGAGGGCTCCCAATGTCCTGCTGGTAACCTCAGTCTGATCGTCGATTTATGGGACGTGTGAACAGGGGTTTGGTACCAATCTTTCCCCATAAAGTCTACCAAAAGTGATTGAGAAACTTGGTATATCTGTCGGACACAATTGTTCTAGGGATTCCATGCAACCTTACGATCTCTTTAAAAAACAACTTGGCAACATGTGACGCGTTGTCGATTTTTTGACAAGGAACGAAGTGCACTAGATTTTAGAACCGATCTATGACCACCATAATATAATCCTTTCCCTCCTGTGTTCGCAACAGAGCAACCACAAAATCCATACTCAAATCTTCCCAAGGTTGTTCTGAAATTGGTAGTGGGGTATAAAGCCCTGGTTTGAAATGACCCTTAGCTCGCAGACGTGTACCACACCTTTCAGTTTTAAAAATCGGACCGGACAGGCCGGTCCAACCGGTCGGACCGTCGCCCGACAATGACTCCAGTCCGATTCATTGTAAAAATCGGGACTGATCATTGACCCGCTTCAACCCGTTATTGGATCGGTTAAATAGTACTGAACCGGCGGTCCAACCCGGACCGGTCCCAAAAAAAATTAAAAAATTAAATTTAAAACTAAATCTAACTGACTAAATGTAATTTGTCAATGTCAATTTCTTTGGTTATTTACTTATTTTAATGTTTCTTTTCTGTAATTTGATGGGTTTAAACTATAATATTTAAAGACTCTAGAGATCAAGCTCGTCAAGCTGGAAATTAATCATATTAAAGAAATCCAACAGCGGTTACATATAGAAAATACCCAAACTGCCTACAGGCCAGGGGGTGTTGCCCCCTTGCAACCCCCCGTCCGCTCACCCCCTTCCCACTAACCGGGCATCGGGTGGCCCTTTATTGTTGAAGTGATCGACAACTCCAACATAGATGCTGTTTAATGACTTTACAAATGACTTTACAAATGACTTTGGTGACATTACCTTTAAAATTATTTAGAAACTTTCTTTTTGTTGATAAGGTTAAGTGATTTAGATTTATTGCAACTTTGAAAATTTTAAATCAAATGTTAAGTGTGATTTTTTGTATGATGTCAGCATGTTGACGTCACCGGTCCAACCGGTTGGACTAGTGAACCGGTGACCTTAGAGGGTTCCGGTCCGGTCTGGTCTGGTCCGGTCCGATCTGGTCCAACTTTTAAAACAATGCTCACAACTACTGCTTACACGTCGCCTTGCATCTTGGGCCAATAGAAATGCTCTTTAATCA
Source organism: Toxicodendron radicans (assembly GCA_009867345.2). Lineage (NCBI taxonomy): Eukaryota > Viridiplantae > Streptophyta > Magnoliopsida > Sapindales > Anacardiaceae > Toxicodendron > Toxicodendron radicans. The sequence continues at coordinate 1,465,036 of WYDK02118171.1, forward strand.
CCTCCAAACCCTAGTGACCAGCGAGACCCCCTCCATGAATCTCTCTGACGATTAATCCTCTAAAGTTCCTCTTTGGTACACATAATTTGTTCCCCTTGAAGAGAAATTCTTCTTGAACTGAATAGCCGCAAAACTTCCTTTGTTGCACTCGGTCATGATATAGCTCATCTCCTCGTCGTTGGCATAATATTCCTTCATCATATGAAATCCAAGAACTCTGACATCTAAAGTGACGAGTAATGCATACCTCCGAGATAGGGCATTTGCAACAACATTGTTCGCTCCTCGCTTATAATTAGAAATAAACGAGAAAGACTAAAGAAATTTCGCTCATTTGGCATGTCGCAAATTCAGCTTGAGTTACCCATTGATAAACTTCAGTGCTTGGTGATCTAAGTGGAAAATGAACTATTAAGGCCGTAGGTAATGACTCCAATGGTCCAAGGCCCTCACAATGGCATAAAATTCCTTGTCATAGGTGATGTACTTCCTTCTTGACTCGTTCAAATTCTCACTAAAATAAGCCAAAGGTCGCTTAGATTGAGTGAGAACAACTCTTATTCTTACTCCTTTAGAATCACACTCCACTTCGAACACCTTGTCAAAGTCGGGTAATGCCAAGATCGGTGCTTCACACAACCTCTTATTGATCGTACCAAATGCTTCATTGGCTACTGAAGTCTACTCAAAATTCCCTTTCTTCACGACTTGGTGACCGGTGCCATGATCGTATTGAATTTTGGGACAAATCGGTAGTAGAAGGACACTACTCCATGAAAACTTCTTACTTCCGTGATGGATCTAGGCTCGGTCCAACTTCTGATCGCTTCAACTTTTGGCTGATCCACTATAATTCCATCATTCGAGACAACATACCTAAGGAATATAATGTTGGAAGAGAAAAACTTACACTTCTCAAACTTGGCATACAACTTTGTTTCTCTCAAAACCCCAAAAACTTGCCATAAGCGATTCAAGTGCTCTTCTTCGCTCTTGCTATAGACCAAAATATCATCAAAGTACACCATGACAAACTTACCCAAGAAAGGCTTTAGTTACTTTTTCATGAGTCTCATGAAAGTGTTTGATTGCATTTGACAATCCGAATGACATGACCATCCATACATACAACACTCCCTTGGTCTTAAAGGTCGTTTTCCATTCGTCACATTCTCTCATTCTAATATGATGATATCCGCTTTGAAGATCGATTTGAAGAAGATGTCGAGCCATGTTAGCTCGTCCAACATATCATTGAGTCTAGGAATGAGATACCTATATATATTTGATAGTGATATTGTTGATGACTCTACTGTCAACACACATCTTGCATCAACGATTCACCAACTCATCAACCTATCTTTGTAATTCTTTAGACTCCTCTGTATTACATCGATAGACTGACTTTTTAGGTATAGATGCACCAAGAACGAGGTCAATTTGGTGTTCGATACCTTGCAAAGGTGGCAACCTTAGTGGTAGGTCGCTCAATCAAACATCTCCATTATTTTTGAGTAAAGGTTAGACTAAAGCGTGAAACTCATTAGTATTGAGAACATCACTCCTCCCAGTTAAAAGTAACGCAAGTACAAGTTTGCGTTTGAGTATGGCTCTCTCAACTTTGTTACCACTCAAACATAAGTTCTCTCTTAAGTCTTTGGTTTTGTGTGTGGTTTTGTGTATTTGAGATGGCCTTAAGGGCGCTAAGGTTATGGTTTTCTCCTTAGACTTAAATGTGTAGGTATTCTTCCTACCATCATGTATAACCTCCCTATAGAATTGCCAGGGTCTTCCCAATAACAAATGGCTAGCATCCATTGGTATGACATTACACACAATCTCATCAACATAACTCTTACTAATGGAAAAATGGATCACGACCTGCCTTGTGACTTGAAGCGTACTCCCATTGCTTAGCCATTGAAGCTTATACGGCCATGCATGAGTTAACATTGATAGACTCAATTTTTCTACAAGTGTCGTCGACGCAACATTGGTGCAACTTCCACTAGAAACGATCATTATGTATACTCTTCCCTTGATGGTGCACCTCGTCTGAAAGAGATTTTCCAACTGTTCTTCATTCTAACCAAACTGAGCATGTAACACTCTTTTTAGGATGAGCACTTTCCCATTGTCGGCCTCTTCTACAATCTCGTCTTTGCTCTCATCTTTGAGCTCGTCATTTCCTATCTTTGTAAAGATTCTTCTATTTCTTCGAATTCCTTTAGAGTTATAGCTCGATTGTTAAGACAGTTTGACTGAAAGTGTCCATAGCCTTAACACTTGAAACATTTCAACTTTCCTCGGTTATTTTTTATGATGTTTGGATGTCCTTTCGGTGCTTCAACTGCTTTCTCATTGCTTTTGTCCTTAGTGGACGTCTTGGGCTTATTGTACGAGGAAGATCCTTTGTAGAAAAAGCTTCCCCGATTGAAGTTTTTGGGCGTTGTTACTCTTATCGCCTTTTTCTGCTTTTCAATTTTGATAGCCAGCTTGCACACGTCTTTGAAAATACAAAAGAACTGCAACTCTACCATGTTGGCGACATCATGATCTAGACCTCCCAAAAATATGGCAATGGTATATTCCTTGAACTTGGCCACCTCGCTTCTCATCATTTGCTTGTCGAACTCTCGAATATATTCTTCAATATTTTTATCTCTTTGCTTAAGAGTGTGCAACTTCAAATAAAGGTCCTGCTTATGATTCTCAGGCAAAAACCTCTTCCTCATCAACTTTTTTAACTTTTCCCACGATCTCACCTTATCCTACCCATTTCTATCTCGTTGCTTTCTAACATTTTCCTACCACAAGGACGCGTAATCTTTGAACTTTAGAATAATGACCTTGCACTTCTTTTCATTCGAATACTCTTTAAACTCAAAAACTCGTTCAATCTCATTAAGCTACTCTAAGAAGTTGTCTGGATTCAACCTTTCTTCAAACTCTGGTAAATCAACCTTTAACCCTCTATCATCATCATCATCATTCTCCCTTCTTTTCCCTCTCCTATCTACTTCGAACTCACTAGAGTCGTCTTCTATATGGATTTCTTCCTTATAATGGCTCAGTCTTGGTGTGTGTCTAGGATGGGGTGAATGTCTTTGGTGATGTTGGTTTGGTTCACAATTTGGATGCGTATGTTCTTGGTTGGCTTGGTTTTGGTTTTAGTTTTGGTTTTAGGTTGGAGTTCTCAAGAGTTGGAGAACTTTGGTCATTTGGTCTCTGAGTTCATTCACTTCCTCCCTCAACCTAATAGTAGCAAACTCCCATGGTGGAGGGGGTGAAGATGAGCTGGTTTTATGAGATATGTTAAGTGTTTAGGCAGTGTTAAGTTTGAACTGGGGTAAATCGGTAAAGCACAACATAACAACTTCAAAAAGAAAACTTAAGATGAAAGATACTCATTCTTCCAAACATAAGCTCTGATACCACTTGATGTGTAACTGCGCATCCGAGAGTAAGTAATGTGAACTTCGGTTGACAATGGATTGATAATCTGGTAATTGGCGAGCTCGACGAACTCTTCAAAGAACATAAACAAAGTAAATAAATAATAATAGTAACATACTCAATTACAACGTAAAGGCGAAGCCACCGGTCGCGATAACCACCACCAATCCTAGGCTTAAGACCAGATAAAGAATAAGCCACAAGTCAAGGGAACGTAAAGGCAAAAGCATCGGTTTCGGAATCCACCACCAAGTTTGACAAGAACTCGAATAAATGATATGGATAAACACTCCAACAAGAGATTTCAAAATTTCATTGACAAAAAGTCCATCTATACAATGAAGATTTGGCCTTCTATAAGGCCTTACAAATGTGTTTCCAAACAAGGGTAAACCAAATTATACAATGGAAAAAAGACTATCAAAATATACAATAGGTAAAGATTATCCTAGATTGTTCTTCCCCAAAATTATGATGACTAGAGCAAGTAGGGTTGACAACTGAGCTTGGGATCCCACAAAAAGGAAAGGAGCAGGAGCCGCCAAAAATCTTTTCCCAAAGAGGAAAGTCTTGAGCTGCCATAAGGTCACACTTATCAAGGTTTGTCTTTTCCATTAAACGTTCTCATGTGCCTACTTGTTGACTTTCTTTGAAATGTTTTCCTTCCATGTTAGTACATTGAATCTAATGGAAGTGTTCAGATTCCATGGTTGGTGATCAACTTGACCTTAGCTTGCGTTGAAGGTTGAGCTTGCATTGAATGAGTTGGCTTTGTCAAGTGAGCTCGCATGAGTGGATTGATTCAAGCTTGCATCGGTTGAGAGGGCACTGCCTTAACTTGTATTGGATGAGCTCGTTCCTAGGAAGCTTGCGAAGGTGAGCTATCTTGGGTCTGAGCTCGCATTATTCGAGCTCATGCTGGGCGAGTTCACATAAGTTAATAATTACTGCCCTTTACAAAACTATTCAACTGATTAATAAGTTTACATATGTGAAAGGGCAATAAGGCTGTGGTTAATTTACTTTCTTTATTATAGTTTATGTTTTTGCATTTAAATATTCTCTGTAATTTATGCTTTTGTATTTTAAATTTTTTTTTATATCTAGTCGTATTTGATGATTAAGGCTCGTTGCATCTGTAGATGTCAAAATCTACCCTGAAATATCGTAGGGATGAACGAGCCACTAACAACTTTGACTACTTGCATAGAGACAAATGAAGATGAACTTCAAACACTTGGGGGACATCGGTGTGGTGTCTGCCGTAGGCACTCCGAAGTTCAATTCAATTCAATACAATAGATTCGTGACGGAAAACTGAGCGGAAAAGGTAAAAGGATGGTTTACTGTGTTTCGGGGCTATGGCAAGACTTAGTTCACCGTAAAATGGATGGAACCCGATTTTGCGGCTGGGAAAGATGGCTATGATGGAGGAATTTGGTAGGTAAGCTTAAATATGTGTATGCTGAATATTGGATTCTAAATATTAGATTTTAGATGATCGTTTAAGAGGGCATACCTCTGCTTTTATAGTAAGTCATGAAGGTTCAAGTCCTTATAGATCTAGGAGTTCTATAATTTTTCAAACTCGGAGCAAGTTTGTGTGAAACTGGAACACTTCGGGGAGAGTAATCATGGAGACTTAGAATTGTTAGGATTTTGTAGAAATCCTGGTAGGACTTGGAGTCCATAAGAGTTAGTTAACTCATGGAGTGAGAACATGCTCGTAGAAGAGACCAACTTGTGGATTGGGCCAACTTGTGGAGCAAACCTTCTTAGGAGAGAACTTTTAATGCAAGACTAACCGGATCCAGGTAGCGGTTATATCACAAGATCAATTGGAGTTGGATCTAGGCCTTGGGTCGTAGTTATGATATGGGTCAACCTGAGTTAGGCCGAGGCTCGAGGCCGCATATCATTTGAATCAACCGAAGTTAGGCCTATGTGCTGGACTGTGAGTTGATGATGTGTTACTGGGCCATTTGGAGCCTAGTGCGATTTTTTACCCATATAACACCTTTTATCTAGATGTCATTTTTTTTTTGTCACGGAATTTCCTTATATGGTTGAGGTTTGTTTAAAAAAAAATATATATCTTTCTTAAACAAGATTTAAAAATTTTTAAGTTTATTGGATAGCTCTCAATGAATATATGGAAAAAAAAGTGTTATCAATTTGGAGACACTTTTGTTAGAAACTTCTTGAAAAAAATACATAAAATTTAAAATATAATAAAAAGACCAAAAAAAAAAAAAAAATCTGAAAAATTAGAAGACAAAATGTCCATAAATAAATTTAATCTATTAATTATTAAATAAATAAAAACTATGAAAGGTTACAAAATGCCAATAAATAAATAAAAAAGGATGGTGTCATTGTAATGTATTATTAAAGTTGTGTATTGTTTCAGTAAGTTTAGGATAAAGTTGTTCCGAAACTAATTATAACCCTATAAATAAGTTCTATTTATAAATCCTGCACCATTCAATCACACTTTTAATCCTCTCAATCTATACTCTATATCTCCTTAAATAAATAAATAATATTTTTTTTTGTGTTCATTGCTTAACTATACAATAAAACTAGGTGTAAAGCTCGCGCGTCGCACGGGTATGTTTATTACTTGTATTTCAAGTATTCAAGGTTACCAATAAGATACGAAGACTTATTTCACATTTTGACTCAGATAGAAAAAACTAATTATCTTAGAGAGGTCTAGTGAAACTTATGAAAAAATGCCAACGGTTGTTATTGTATTTGTCAAAGCAAAATAGAGTACACTACACAAAATTAATTAGTCAGTTGAATATTCGGCAATCAGTAAATCGTTAATTTGAAATACAATTTTGAAATATTTGATTTATTAGATTTTGAACTGAGTTTTATTTAATATATTTTAATTATAAAACAAATGTATACATTGTTTTATCTTTTTCTCAAGTAGTATTTGATGGTGTAGATGGAGGTTCTTTTTTCTTTTCCTCACGAATTTTCAATTCCTCTTTATTTACAACAACCAAATACTCCCGTGTATTTAGATCAGAAATAATAACCATGGCAGAATCCATGATATCAAATAACACAACAATGACATCTTTGAATTTTTGTCTTGCAATATTTAGATTCTCTAAGTTGGTGCGAACATGAGGTAGAATCTCTCTCAACTCCAGCGGTCTGTTAGCCATTGCCGAATCAACAGGAATAAAACAATGAAATTCTATAAATTTATGAAATCTCTACAAATACAGACTTTCTTATACTTGTATAGAATTAAACATAACAGGATGGGTTAAATGTGAATATGAAAAGAACCATTGACAAACCAACATAAAATTTCTAATAAATAAAGACACCAATTGAAATTTGAAGTTTTTTGTTTTTTTTGGCTTTTATATTACACAAAAGATCTATTACCGTTTCCTTTGGTGTTTTCCGATTCTGAGTTCCTTTTCATTTGCAGTAAACAAACTCTCCTTTGCTTTTAGGTTAGAAACAATACCGACCATGGAATCCATGATATCAATCAATGCATGCATGGCAGCTTTTAGTTTCTCTCTTGCAGTATATAAATTATCGACGTTGTTGCTGATATTGGCTGCAATCTCTTTCAACTCTAATGTTCTGTCATCCATTGCGAAATCAACCGGGGAAAAAAACAAACAATTAAAGTCTACAAATTTATAAAAGCAATACAAATGCAAACTTCCTTATCCTTATATAGAAATAAACACCAATGGATGACTTAAATGAGAATAGAAAATGAATAGCCGAAAAACCAACAGACAACTCCTAATAAATAAATACATTGATTCAAGAACGTAAAAAAAACTATTCAGACAGCTTGAAAGGAAACGGTAATAGATATTTTGTTAAATATAAAAGTCAAAAAACATAAAAAAAAAAAACCACATTGGAATCAATGTGTTTATTTATTAGACGTTGTCTGTTGGTTTTCACATTACTAAGTTTTATGTTTCTATGCAGTTTGTTAAACAACATGTATATGACATTTATAAAATATGGTTAATCATATATAATATTTCTTATTAAATATGAATTAGAAATCAACATTACAATATCTAAATCATAAAGAAACAATTTTAATAACTGGATTGATTCAACAATTGTTTCATACACTAGTCACAGGACTATAACAATTTGTTGAATAATGTTGTATTATGGTGAGATACTCGGACCTTCAATCCAAAAAAGGTATTTCGATTTTGAATACAGTTGATCTTCACTTATTTGTTAACTGTTTGTGACTTATTGTCTTTTTTTTTTTTTTGGTAAAACTAATATTTGAAAAAGTTGCCGCAACTTCAACAACTTCAATATCAACTTCTGCGACCAAACTGATTCATACTACTAATCCTAGACCATCTAAATCCGAACATAGACATAAAGCGACTGAAGAAAAAATGTGAAGATACAGAAGAGATGTAATTAATCAGGTGAAGCAAGCGTAAAAAAGTATGTGAGGAAGGAAGAGATCCAAAATCTGGTAACAATTTGAAGACTATGTCTGCAAAAGCTCTAGATAACCGTACACCAAATAAGGTTAATTCCTTGATTTCAGAATGTTAAATTTGTTTTACTTTTAGTTTATTCAAGATCATTAATTTTTTTGTGGTTTTTGTCCTGTTTTTTTTTTTTTTTTTGGTAGGGTTTTGGTGCTTTTTTGGAAATCAAGAAATGATGGCTAGCCTCAGAGACCCTGATTGAAAAATTTGAAAAAAATAAAAAAATCTAGTTCTTGAGAGGCAAAAAAATATAGCTTAAAAGATGGATTTAGAAAAGAGATTGACAGAAGCTGTAACTGATTTAAAGGTTACTCAAGAGAGAGTGACAATTTCTAAACGGTCATGTGCAAATGTTCAACAACAAAATGATATTCTTAAAATAGAGAAAAAAGAATTATTTGACTCCATTACAAAGCTACAATCTTCTCTTGTTGCAGCTAAAAGAGAGAGGGATTGAGTTGTTGGTGTTGTGACAGACATGTTCTTGGCTACTCGAGAAGCTTGTGCGCTAAGGCATTTAAGTCAACGTTTCCAGATGCATATCCTAATTTCTTAGAGCAATTGCTATTGCAAAAGGAACAAGCACACCCTGTTGTTACTGATGCTTCCTTTGATGTTGATGGTCCTTCATCCATTGTACTTGATAGGACTTGTACAAATGCTAAACTTGTGTAAATATTTTAATTAAAATTCTAACAATGTTTATAATACATGTTAAAATATGTGTTTCTAGTGCCTAAAAGTTGTCTTTAATATACCTACTTTTTAAACTTTATTGGTGGTGATATTAATGTTTTAAATTTGACTGTAGAATTGTTCTCTTGAAATCTAGTTAGAAAAGAAATGGACTTTGACAGACCATTATTTAGAGATTTAAATTTAATGTAAGGATTTTACACTGCAATTATTCATTGGCTGAACCATAATTTTGAAATAATACAAATGGTTGTATGTATTATATAAGATTAGATTCTCAATCATTTGAATTACAATAGTTCATCTGTTTCACTATTATTACTTAAGAAACAATTATTATTACTAAAACGGTTGAATAATTGTTTTACAAACTAATAAAAATCATGAAATCTTCATCCGAGCTTCAGCTTCTTCCTTTTGTTGCTTTGTTAATCTTTATGACCGATTGTAGCTTGTTCACTGTCATTTTCTTTTTGTTCATTTCCTCCTCCCTTTTCTTTTGATGTGTCTGACATGTCTGTAGAATAATGATCTATTATGGTTTCATGTTCATCACCGTGTACGCTTGATCCAATTTTTGCTGACCTGTCTTTGATTTTTGTTGTTAATATTTCACATTCAGTCACATCTACTGTTGAGGATTGTGTTTAATCTTTAATTCAATTGTCTATTGTTTTTTACAAACTATTCATATCCCTTGAATCTTCACAAATTTATTATTTCAAATTAAAGACTATACTCACCTTTTCCAATTTCTGTAGCTTGTATTCATTTTCAAGTTTATCATTGACTGGAAAAACTTTTGCCCCAACATAAGATTCAGATCCTTCTTTCAAATTCATACCTGTCAGCTTGATTTTGAAAACGAAGGTCTGCCCACACAGTACATGCAAAAGTTTTGGGATTGTTTCATGGTCGTTCCCTTGTTTATTCATTAGTTGAGAAAATGATAGCTCAACCAATTTTTGGGCTATTGTATCGAACAATATAAAAATTGCTCGTGCAGTTTCGTCTGTCACTTTCATATCTACCTTGTACCTGTTATATCATTTATTGTACATTATTATAAATCAATGGTTCAAATTGTTTGTACCTGTTATTCCATCAATTATACATTTTTTATAAACCAATGATTCGAATTGTGCAGTGTAATTGATTTAAAAATAAGCACTGATATACCTCGTTTGAGGGAATTTTGATTCCTTTTTGCAATTCTCGCAATAGAAATTGCTATTACTAACAATAATTTTTCTCTTGCAAGAATTGCACGATAGGTAGCACTAACCGTATGTATCATCAACTTCAATTATTTTGGCCTTTATTGTGTATTCCTTGACCTATTCAAATATAATCCTTATTTAAAAGGTATGTTATAATAATCGGTTTAATTATCTAGTGAATATTGTACTTGATCATTGTTGTACCACATGAGATTGGTAATGTGCTTCAACGATGCTCTATTCTGAAACAGTTCCTTCTCAATTGGTACTTCATTCAGAATTTTCTTCTCCAATTGAAGTATGGGCATATTGTCGTTATTGGAATTATGAGCAGTGCATAAGATATAAAATATGTAATTATTTGTGAACATATCATAAAGTACGATTTCTTAAAGACGTACTTTTTCTGTAGAGAATGCACCTCCTCAATATCTAAATTTAGATAAATTCTTGATTCTGAAGTTGTATTTAGAAATAATTTTCTTGTATGTAAAAAAAAAGAAGTTAGTTATCCAAAATAAATTAATTTCATATAATATGCCTAGATTACCTTGGAACTCTTTGACATTTGTTGATGTAACAATGATTACAATTGGCTTGCTATTTCCCACCCGCAAATCTTGATTAGTTTCTTCAGAAATTCCCCCCATAAGGCAACGCTAATTGTTTCTCTTAAATTAATATTGGCATAAGATATTTAAGGTGCTAGCAAGAGGTAATGATATTGGTAGAAGAGCTTACTGTTCAATCTACAATCTGATGTCTCTTTTTTTACTCTTTGTTGATTTCATTTCTTCAGTTTCTCCTATTACCTTCAAAATTCCAATTACATCTGCATATCATGGATTATATTTGGTATATCAAGTATTTTTCATACATTTAGAATATGGATAAGTCAAACTAACTATACATGACAATAAAGTTGTGTCATTTGATCTATTTTGAAGATTATGAAGACCAACAAATTGGAATTGATACTTTGGAATGACAATTCTTTGATCTCTTCCACAGACGTGATCATGAGAAATTGTATATGGTATGTGCCGTCAACAGGTCTATAAGTAGTAGCACATGGTATGACTTTTATATTTATGATCAAATATATCGAACTTTCATGAATTTGGTTCCTGAATTTCAAAACCTTGATCTTTGGTATCGTTCCATGAATCACTTAGTTTTGCAAAATCAATGGAAATTAGAGACTGTAACAAACTTGTGTAATTTAAAAATAAGAAAACTTTAGATTATTTTAGGAATATATTTTGTACATGTTCATCAACCAAAATCATGTCAAGGCTAATCAACTCGTTATTCATTCTGAAATTCTGACATTATCACAATCTAGCTACTTTGACAGTTATTATCCAATAATCTCGTGATTGGCCAAGATTTTTAAGCGAATTATTGGACATTGTGATAACTTGCTTGCAACAAATATAATTAATAGCATGAAATTAACTTGAAAATTAGACTTGCTATTCTAAAATTCAACATGTCACAAAATATGCACTACATTTAATTGTCTATTCCGTCAAACACTTTTTAGAAAACAATATTTTCAACACTTGTGTTTTCATAGCAGCACCACTTATTAACCTCTTGGCTCATTACAATTCTATAGTCAAATTAAGGGTTCGACAACCTGGCTTCTTACAATTCTATAGCCAAATTTATGGTCCGACATTTGGCTTATTACAATTCAATAGAGGCAATTATGGTTCGACAGTGAGATTTTGAATTAAAGAAGATCATGGTCTATTACAATTGTGGATGAAATATGATTTGGCAACTGGTTTCTTACAATTCTTTTGTCGAATTTATGGTTCTGCATCTTTCTTATTACAATTCAATAGTAGGGAAAAAACATGGTTCGGCGGTGAGATTTTCAACTCCAAGAGACCTTGTTCAATTACAATTGTGGTTACATTATGGTTCGGCGGCTGGTTTATTACAATTCTTTAGTACAATTCTAGACAAATTAATGGCTCGAAATGGTTCAACATCTGGCTTCTTACAATTCTATAGCCAAATTTATGGTTCGGCACCTGGATTCTCACAATTCTCTAGCCGAATTATATGGTTCAGCATTTGGCCTATTACAATTCAGTAGTCAAAAGAGTTCAGGGCTTTACATTACCTTTAGCAGGAACTATATTGCAACTATCAGGAGCAATTTCTTTTTTCCAATCGTATATACCTACATCAAATTACAGTAAAATTTATTGACAATAAACGAACAACAACAAAAGATACATAACAATTATCTAACAATTTAATATTAAATACCTCTCTTTCTTCTTGTTAATTATGTACCAAAGCATAAATATCTACATATATATATATGAACCCCATCAATTTCAATAATACAATGTATCAATCCGTCCACATTCACAAATTTCAATAATACAACGTATTGATCCCTTGACATTAACATAAATATCTCTAACCCTTCACATTAATTTCACATAAACAACACTACATAACAAATACAACATAGCAATCCCTTTACATTAACATAAATATATCTCCCTTTATATATATAGGGATCTCATTAATTTAACATAAATATTTATCTATAGGATCCCATTAATTTTAATAACACTTCGTAAACAACACTATAGTAACAACAAAATTAAATGTCGAAACATCAAACATAACCAAAAAAATCTAACACATTCACCAAACACCAATTACATTAAACCAAAATCCCTCCACATTCACAGATTTCAATAATACAACTTATCAATCCCATCACATTCACATAAATATCTCTAACCCTTCACATTAATTTCACATAAACAGCGCTACATAATACATATCCCGTATCAATCCCTTTACATTCACATAAATATCTCCCTATATATATATATATATATAAACAGGGATCCCATTAATTTCACAGAAATATCTATCTATAGGATCTCATTAATTTCAGTAACACTTCTTAAACAACACTACATTAACAACAAAATTAAATGTCGGAACGTCAAACATCACCAAAATATCCAGCACATCCACCAAACACCAATTACATTAAGCCACATGTAACCAAAACTCCTACACATCCTCATAGCCCACATCATCACCAATTACATACAGCCACATGTCGAACAATAATCCAACATGTCAAAATTCAGCCAGTTTAGAGCTTTAAAAATCCTACATGTCACTCATGCATGACCTCATATAACAAAAAAGCCTAGACATCCACATATCCCACATCATCACCAATTACATGCATGACGAACAATAATCCAACATGTCAAAATCCAACGAGTTTAGAGTTTTAAAAATCCTACATGCCACTCATACAGGTCAGGATTAAATATTATGTGAGAAAGACTTCTACTGTAATTCTACTTTTACGGAAAAAAAATTCCATTGAAGATAGAGATTAAATGAATAGGCATTCTCATTCTGACTAACTAAGTTTATGGAATGAGTTTTTTTTTTCAGCATCTAAAACTTATCTTAACATACCTAAATATGAACCTCATAAATCCATTAAATACCATTTAATTTCATGCATATCCATCACTGTAATTCAAGTGTTTCTCCTTATTTGAATTGAGTTAATAGCAACAAAAGGGGAAAAAATTGTTACTAGTAATCAATAAGTTCATATTAGTGCGCGACATCTA